>DWLS01007925.1:0-10317 GCA_018246255.1 Pachliopta kotzebuea | reverse complement strand
ATAATAAAAAATATGAAATTATATATAACTTTAAAACTTCTGCTATGGATAATGATACAAACTTTATGCTTCTATACAACTGTTTTATCGTATGATAATTAAACAAGTACGGAACATATATAAAATTGAATAAAACAATACCGATGAGTTTAAGAAGAGACAAAAACTTCACTAAAATCTACATATAATTTAATAGGTAAATAATGAATTCTTATTACTACAATAAGATTTTTATTATTAAAATGAATAAGATGGTACTACAGTTTCCTTGTCGCAGCACTTACGAGATAGTACAGCATCTCAATGATGATAGCTGCCAGACCCAATTATCCAAATGAAAACCATTGGGGACATATTCTTGTAGGGAAATCATGAAGAATATTTATTTTGTGCGTACGTGAGAACAATATTCTTCATGTTTTCCTTAATTTCTTTGATATAAAAGTAAGGTTCTGTCATTAACTGAGATAGTATATAAGCAATGTGCTCTTACTAACTCATGGATTCATAGATCAAAAAAGATTTTATTATTTGTTATTATTATTAATACAGGTTACTGCGAATCGCTACCACTTAATTATAAGGTTAAGTACTTTGTTTAGGATTTACATTATTTAACGGATATAAAAGTAAAGTTAAATTTGTGATGTAAATATTTGAGGAAACATCTTTCCTCGCCGGTAGATAACCGTTACCGGAAACCGTCGAGGTAAATAACACGGTAGCTCCTATTGCAACCGATAAATAGTAACGTACAAACATTCCTTGGTTTCAGTTCGAAGTTTGCTGTACGCCAATGAAATTACTGCGGTAACTAGACTTGACACACTATGTCTCAAAGCGACAAGCGTAATGTGGTGCTCTGTATACAATCTTAACTAACGCCAGGTTGTTACGGGCAAGCGTATCACTTACCATTAGGTGAACGCCTTGCTCATCTAGTCCCTTCGTAACATATGAAAAAAACCAATGTAATGTGATACAAGTAACATCATGAAATTTAAAATAACTGATGCTCCAAAGGAGCAAATTCAACTTTGTATGATTTATGAAATTTAGTTTCGAAACTTTTGTTTATGAAAAATGTATATCGTATTATCCATAATATCTACTTCTACAGATTTAATAAATAAACATGGACTTTTTGATAAAAGTATCGCATTGTAAAGAACTCTCAATATTAAGATTTTCAGCGCCAAAAAAGTTTCATTCAAATTTAACATGATAATGAGGTAATGGGTAGTGAAGCTCGCTCAGAATATTCTGGCTTTCATATGTTGATAACTTGAACATTGAAGTTGTTATTGCAGCAGATTTTAACAGAGAGGAGAGTAGCGAGCCACACTGGTACAAGACTAAATAAAACAGGAAAACATTAGCTTTCATTAAGGAAAATAATTAAAAGTATTCTTCTCTCCAAAATTACAAAGAATTATGAATAATATTATCATTAAATTAAGAGTTCTTACAAGATTTTGTTAATACTCAATTTCTGTGTCTGTCTTTAATAAAGTTATAATCTAAATTTCTTAATTTGTTTAACGTTTTGAAGAGTTTATCGACTTTATTAAATTCTTCCTCGGCCGATAGACGTTCACTGTTGGACATAGGCCTCCCACAACAATGAGGGGGGATTTGAGTCATCTCCCACCACACTGGTCCAATGCATGTTGCTGGGGACTTGAGCCTCGTTTGTTCATTAGCAAGGTACACCGAGAGCAGGTACGGTTTGCTTGAATCCTGTGATGAGTTGTTTGGAACCCCTTACACTTTTACTTTACACCTAATTTATTGATAAATTTTCAATAATTAACTTTTGTTTCAGGTTGTTTCATTGAAAAAAGTCTACATCACAATTATGCACTAGACTAGAAGATGGCGACCATAAATGCTTTAATTTATTTAACGATATTACTAATAGATAGTGTGTCTGTTAAAAGTATTTCAAATGAAATTAAACACTTCAGTAAATTAGAATCTGGATTCGATAAAAATGAAGAGAATTATACAAATACGAGAGATTTGACAAAAGAAGTAGACATTGAAACTGAAAACAATATAACAAACACAACGGATATGAAATTTGATGATACATCGAAAGATGACAGAGATACTTTTAAAGCTGATCATAACACATGTTTACATATCGATCAAACAGATACAATTGAGCCGGTATTTGAAACGAACAGTATGAATTCTATATATCTGAATAACATATACTCTAGCGTAACAACGAATTTAATAGAAGACAATGTATCTATAGATAGTATAGAGTCTAACGGCGTCAGTTTGTTTGACATAGTGCGCAGTGATTGTGGCGGTGCGAGGATGTGTACCAGAGCAAGCGGAAACTGGAGTGATCAAAACACTATTACTATCGGATTTCTTGGTGCCTACGGATACAGTCAGGTATGTTTAAAAGGTAATTAATAATTTAGAGTTTATCAGCAGATCTTAAAATGGGGACTAGACATTTAGCTAAATTTTCACATTTTTTTTATCATATTTGGATAACATTCAGGCTTGCGGCCCGCCGGTGTTGAGGGGTGATCGCAGACTATAACTTTTATTAATTAGTACACCGTTGAGTTCATCATCATCAGCTGCTATCATCATGCAGCTACACATCCTTTGCTGGATATAAGCTTCCCCAAATAGTGAGGGATTTGGGCTATCTCCCACGATGCCAGCCAAATTCAGGTTGGTGGGAAGCCAAAGCTTCGTTTATTGAATAGCAGGATGCACCGCGAGCAGGTGCAATTGGCTTGGATCCCTTAAGCCCTTACACCCTACCTCTGACTTAGCCCACAGGATTACCAAATTTAAACATATATTAACCACTAACTTAAAATTGACAGAATTAGGCAATCAAGTTTTAAGTTATACTTAGCGAAACTTTTTTTTTTGCTTTATAGGACTTTTTTTATATAACTCTATGTCTTATAAACTGACGAGGCTTCAATGAACAATTTATTTGATTTAAATTCGCGTGGATACAGCATATTGTTAATAATTCTACTCTAATTAATTTAAGAAACCCCTAATTAGTATTTCGGTTGAACGGTGACGTAAAGTTTTTGATTAATTTTTGTTTCACGCCTACGAAGTTTTCTTTAATTAAAATCATGCACGTTACTGAGTGAAAAAGTGGCTTTCTATGTATCGTATTACCGTTTTAAAACTTTAAAGAATGTTCTTGAAACAACTATGAAACTTAAATAAATATATTACATGAGAAATTTTTATTTGAAAACATTAAATTTTAACCATATCAAATCAAATAACTGAATAGTTTTCTTTGTATTTAGGACACAAAGTTCATGAACGTAATTCACACAAATCCACTACTATAAACTTCTAATCGTAGGGGCGTTGGTCATCTCTTGTAATTTACGTATATCAACGGGCTCAAACTCAATGATTAGATAATTTTATTTATAAAAAATATAGTTAAACTAATGAATTATTAATCTCTTGATGAAGATCTTTTAGTTCCACCAACGCACATATATTTCTAACGTCAGACAGCATGTAGACATTATCATGTTTCGGTTTAAAAGGCTTAATTACTGAAATTACAACAGTAGTAGAACGTAATATTTAACATCATAAATCTAAAGTTTGTTACATAATCATGGATTTCGTACATGAATTCTAGTATAAAAACATTTCTCATTATCATAAAGGGATAATTTCAACGAATGCCCGCCGAATTGTAAAAACAGAGCCCGACGTAACAAAATGGGCTCGTGACTTTCATCAAGAAATATATTATTTATAAATAAATTTATCGCTTGTACATTGTAGTGACCTAGGGGCAGGACTATTTTCGGTATAGTTTTTTAAGTTGTCTAAATTTATATTAAATGTAAAAATCATAGAAATTAGAATAAAACATCGCTTCGTTGCCATTTAAAGAAAGTGCTGCTAAATATCAATAAACATAATTAGATTATGATTACGAAGCGGCTCTACTGAATATTAAATATCTTAAAATGTATAATGAAAGGAAATGGTGATTCAATTTATTATTGATTATTTAACTCTCCTCACCTCTAAGGATTTTATAAAAGCGGAATTGTAATTAATAAAACACCGAATTATGATGTTTAATATTTTACAGTACACGATTTGTAATAAAATCTGTGAGACGGACAGCCAGACTTTTAATTATTAATAATAAAATGAAAGACAGTACGATAATAATAATTAACGAAATAAATGCCTGAAAATATTATCATTTCGCGGAAGAGACAATAATAAAGGAAATCAGAAATTAAATTAGTAAAAATGAAACTAACCTCTCTTTATGTTCGTAAAAATTATTTGCTCATACAGAAAAGTTTAATATAATTCATTATATTTGTTATTTTTTATATTTACATAGGCTTTTCCTTGCGAATGTATAGTGGTCCCAAACAACCCGGAACCCGAGCCAACCTTTCCTGCGCGTGGTACATCTTATTAATCAACAAAGGAGGCTCTGGCTCCCTACCAACCCGCACTAACGTGGTAGGACACGAGCCTAATCCTCCCACTATTGGAGGAGGCTTATGTCCAGCAGTGAACATCTATCGACTGATTATGATAATTAAGCTTTTCAATGACAACCAACTTTGCGGGCTTAAATAAAGATGAACATAGTCAAATCATAGCGTTAGTCTTTAGATAAATTGCGCACTGTGATGCTGTGCCAAACTTTTACGTGATACAACTCTCTGAGCGGACCTTTTGCCTCCGGTTCGCCTCTCCGACTAATATTTAAGCAACAAACTAAATTTAGTTCATGACTTTGTTCGTGAAACGTGAATACGTGGCTAACTTATTTATGAAGTCTGATATTTCCGGGATCATACCCAAATATTTATATAAAGTAGCGCTAGTATACGATCCCACTTGATGGTAAGCCGGAATGTAGTCTCCGTTGGTAAAGCACACTTGTTTAGAAGAAGCCTATAATATCTTATATTTCTATAATATCTTTCAGTAAATACTGATGATGATGTCATAATCATCAGTATTTACTGATGCACTGTTACTTCAAGAGGAAAACCTGATTTATCTGCTGTATTGTTTTTTTCGCCTACCATCTAAAGTAATCTTATAGCTGTTATCGCCAAGGATCCTGCTCTGCGAAAATATGACACTTTCTTGCGTCTCTATCTATTTCCTCACCCTCGTCTCCCCGTATTTTCTTTTTCTGTTTCTTACTTTATTTAGTTTTAAGCCTTATATATGACATTTTGTACACAATTCTTAAGGTCTTCTATTTTCATTTCCTTTGTTTTCAACCTTCTGAAATTTTTGTCTGATCTCTTTTTGCGAAACATGTTATTTGTTACCGAGTGTTCAAACTTTTACACATCAAGTATTTCTTTCTCTGTCTACTTTTGCTTTCCTCTTGGTATTTATTTTGATTCTATGCATGTATTGATCATAATGACAATTGGCTTTCCTATAAGTTTTAATATCTTGTATGATGTATCTATTTGTGTCGGTCATCAATCAGGACACTTTTTCAGTTTGATGCGCAAGCCGACCGTAAGGGTTTTTGCAGGTTCCTTCGTAATTCTCCTTATGGGAATACGTGGTGATTTTGATTATTGATGTAATGAGCGATGCGTAAGCTAGCAGTCCTAAGTCATTTTCATTGGATACACTGTCTGCTGTGTCGTCCAAATGTAGGCCTCAAAGCTTTTCCCTCCCGGTTTGCGAGTTGAAATCACCGACGACTATTTTGACGTCCTTGTAACTTTTGCAGTCATACACCAATTGAAGATCTTTCAATAAATTGTCATATTCAACCTCACTGTATGATTCTGTAGGCGCTACGTATTAATAATTGTAAAATGAAAGAACTGACTTTTGAGTCGTCAAATTCTGTCAGAGACACCATCAAAACAGATAACGCTTTCTGGATTATAGGTTGGAAGACCAGTTTCAATTACGTGGTGTCTGCAGTTTGATATAAAAGAGTGGAGCTTTGTCAACAATATTACATTTTTGTTGCTTATTATAGTGTTTTGCATATTCCTAAAGGCTGAACGGATATCCGGTATTCTCCGTCAGTGTTTATTACATTTGGTATCGTATCATTTTCTCTATATTACAGGTTTCGTAACATGAGATTTTTCCATAGGCGGAAATATGATAAGGAAACCAACATCATATTTGTTATGTTTTATAGATAAATTGTGCAATTTTATCTATGTTTGAAATATATTACTATTATTATTACTATCATTTATTATGACACAGATTATAACAGAAAACAGGATTTTTTTATTTCGATGAAACCACAAAACGGACAAGGCGTTTAACTGGTGATAAGTGATACATTTTTTCATAACAACATGCCTCTGGTTAAAATTAAATACACTGTCCCACATTGCGCTTGTCGTATTGAGACGTAAGGTGTTAAGTCTCGTAACCCCAGTAATTTCATTACAGCATTCTTCAAACCGGAACACAGTAAAATTCCACACTAGAATTTGGGCGGTAGAAACAGAAGCTGCGATGGCTCCTAATTAGACGGTTTCCGATAACGGAGACTTATGTCCAACTAACAAATAAAAAAATATTTCCGTTTGAAGGAATTAAGTGACAGTAAGGTCTATGTTAATCGTTATATATATGCAAATTTTTTTTAACTATGGCTATAAAAACATAAATCTTTTTTTCAATACAAACAACGAATTGCGCACATATCTGTTGTCCAATTTATACAGAAAATATTATAAACTCTGGAAATATACATTTATGCTGAAATTTTTAAAACGCTTTTACAATATATTCCTCGTGTTTTCTATGAAACTTTTGTTTTGATTCCGGTTCACGTTGCCTTTAACATATATAACAAAGCCTTCTTGGAACAGCCGGCACCATATTTCCAATTCAATTACAGAATGTATCGTTGCAGAAATTTTTGTTTTTCTTGTACCACTAAAGTGGAAAACAAGGATACAGCCTGCCTGATGGTAAGCAGATACCGTAGCCTATAGAGGACTGCAGTACCAGAGGAACCTTATCACGCCTATTTTGAAGGCCTTCATTCTGTAGCTCCTTGGTAAACCTCGGCAAGGAGTTCATTCCATATTTGACGGTTTTAGGAATAAAATTTAAACTACAATACTTAACCTCTATTCGTATTGGGCGGATACCTGAAATGATAAGTTTTTTAGATTTCTGCATTGATACACAATAAGAATTAATTGGTAAAATCAATATCAAAAGTTATGAAACTCTAAGTAAAATCTTCTACTAACAAACTGCATAGTATGTACTTAATCAAGTATACGTACAACCCTCTGACCCAATGGAGTAGCCATAAACGAATTCAGAATAGTAACCATCCTCAGCTGATTGATAAAGTTGTATTTAATAGTTTGATGAAAACTTCAACATGAACTTCACTTTAGATCTTATCTAACTAGATCTGAACTAGTTATAACTTTAATGAAAACAAACCGTTTAATAAGAATACAAAAAAGTATCCATTGATAAGTAAAATTGCAAGGAAAATAAAATAATTTTCAACTACAATACTTGCTTGTATACTCGTATATATGTATTAAAATAGATTATCAGTCAATAATGAGTACAAAAAGAAAAGATGTTTGTAAAATCAGACATCTAAATTCCTGTTTAAGATACTAAAGGCATAATAACTGATATGTTACCTAATTATGCATAAGTTTAAACTTAAAAAATAAGCGGTTAACAAATTTTATAGTGTACATTTATATACCTAATATAAAATTGATTGTGCTTTTCAACTTATATAATTTCCAATCGTTCCTTGAGAGTTTCCTATATATCCAGAAATGGACCGCCGCAGTCTGATTATGGTGAACCATTCTTTCTAAATATATACGTATATTTTTGTTTATTTGTACAATTATTCCCCTTACTCTAGGTCAGATACCCTTGAATGCAATCATTCGTTCATGCAATTTTAGTTACTATTATGTACTTTTTATCATATTCCCTGCATTCTATATGATATCCAGAATAGGTCTCCGTTTAGGTAGGTACTACCGTAGTCTCTATTGCTGCCGGCTAATAATACTGTGTTGTGGTTTGAAGGGAGGTATAAGTTACTGAAAATACTGGGGTAGCGAGAATTAACAAATTAGATATCAAGACGACGAGCGCAATGTGGTGCTGTATATGCCATCTCAACCAGCGCCATGTTATGGGCAAGCATATCACTCACCATCAGGTGAACGTCTTGATGGTCTCGCCTCATCGTCTAATAAAAAAATAAATAGAGAATACGGTTTGCGTTCACTGTTCACACATTCAGTTTCAGGTTAAAATTGCACTCACGCGGTTAGCAGAATGATTACAAATTCCTTCCGTTGTACGTGGGCACAATAAATTCCACTTACATTCGTAGCACAAAACATCTTGTATTAGGCTATTTTTATAGCATCACATCTCAACAATTGTTAAAAATAGCTAAAGTAGGAACGGATCACATTTATAAATATTTTATTTAAACTTCACATACATTATATTACAGTAATGTTAATCTGTTTTGGTAACTTAGCCTTTCTGTTGAGTGTTGACAAAAGTCGACGCATATTTATTAAATATTGCAAGAAAGTAACTGAGAATGTTATAAACAAAAATATAACTTATTCTTTATACGTTTAAAGGGTGTAAATAAAGCTAGAAAATGAAATACGGGATGAAAAGGGAAGAAAATTTTGATAAAAGAAGTGTAATTAATACAAGCTGTAAAAAGAGATAGAAAGAGGGGACATAAAAAGAGAATAAATTATGTGAACTATAGATATAAGACGAATTTGTTCTGGAAGGCGATGCATGGAAGACTATAAAAAGAAACTTAAAAATATGAAATACAAGATACGACGAATAAAAGTGTAAGAAATTAGATAAAAAGGATTGTAAAAAAGAAAGAGAAACGGAAAATATGTGGAGCAAAGAAGCCTCGACTCAAAACTCGCGAAGGAACGAATTAAAAGTTTTAAAAAATATTAATCTGTTCTCTTACGACTTTTGTTATTCCTAACATCAAAATAAATTAGAAGTGAGTCTTTCAGCTATTACGTCCTATTACATAAATTATAATATATATTCAGTATTTCACTTTTCACTTACTTCAAGATATCTATCTTAATTATAAATTTTCTGTCATAGTAATTTTATAACTAATGAACATACAAAGCTAATTAAAAGGTTATCACATTATCCTCTGCCCTTGAAATACAAAATATCTTGTTACCACAGTAATTTCAATGTAAGTGTAAATAGTTATACCGTTATTCAGTAGAATACACGGGATTATGATTAGCTACTTATTTTCAATATAAAACTAAGGAGTGGAATAATTTCCCGGCGTCAGGGTTCCCGTCCCGTAAAGATGTATATGATAGGTAATTAAATATAAATCACATCGTCACTTAACAACAGGGGGGATCGTGGACAAGCATTAACCTATATGGAATAAAACATAAGAAAAATCTAGTTTATACGTACCCGGCTATATAATATAGCCGCAATTAAAACGTTTCCTGTTCACTAGTTCTACATCATAGTTCCATTATCGGAAACTTGTTACCAGTCATCGTTAATTACTACATTACATATATTACATATCTAATTTGTAATACCTTACATATAGATAATACTAGATGACGTAAATTATGTACATCACACATGAACCACAATCTTAATTATTTTATAAGTTCTTGTGATATTAGCGATGTATAAAAAAGATATCGTTTTCACTATTGAAAAAGGTTTCGTTTGAGATTAATATTTAATAGTTTAATGTTTAATAATTTAAACTAAAAAAAATATTATAATATTTATTTTTAAGCTTTTTTACGTCTCTAGTTATTATTTCAATGACTATACCAACGCTAATTGATTGTAAACAAAGTCGTAGAGATTTTGACAATCTAACATCATATATTAGATAAATTATGGCTATTAGGTATAGTTATACCTGTTGTCTATTTATGATTATTTATTTCATATACAAGTAATGAGTATTTTATTATTAATTATCTGTGTCGTTGACATAAATTCACAGAAGTTGTTAAAAATGTATTGCATGTTAAATTATTCGTAATCGCTCTACAACTCGTTTTCGGCGATTCGATGAATGCCGACCGGATAAAACGGAATTGAGGATGAATTTCAAACAAATTGAAACTATAGTATTGGTAAATAATTAATACTATTAATACACGAGATCATTATGGCAGATACCCTTTTTTTTTTGATTTACATGATGGAAATGCATTAAATTGCATACCTCGCGCCCCTGGGGCGGAGCGCACGGTT
>DWLS01007924.1:0-10320 GCA_018246255.1 Pachliopta kotzebuea | reverse complement strand
CTTAGTGCGCGAACTGGGGATGTTTACAACATAAGGATGGAGTCTCGCCGTGCGCCTTGTCGTCCGGTGATGAAAGGTGATATTGAGTGAATATAGAAAGAATGAGAATATATTGAGTGAACCCGGACGACAAGTACGAAGTGATCTCGTATTTAGTCGTAGTCTACTATTTATGCTGGGGAGAGTAACAGCTCTCCTGGGATGTGCTTAGCAGCAGTGAGGCACCAGTTCCTTATGAGATCCAGCGCCTTTCGCGATGCATTGAGGATTGCCTAATGGGGTTTAGTGGGTATAAATACCACAGAACCCTGACTTCCTCTCTGGAGCATGGTATCTTTAGAATATTTCCTGCGCCAAAAAAAGGATATCGGTTAAGCCTTCCCCAATGCACTGAGGATGACCACCGATGGAGTTCTTATATAAATCCCGTATAACCTAGACTTCCTCCCAGAAGCAGGTTTTTAAACATTCATCGTTTTTATTAATGTCGCTGTTGGATATTATACAGATTATAAATAAATAATAAGTAGGTAGACACTATTCAGCAAATAGAGATGGTGTTTTACAAACGCGGAGGCTGCATCACTGAAATTAGATTATCCCGTAATCTCAGTGTGCTTCCGTCCCGTGAGCTTATACGTTGTGATTAAGCTCGAGTGAGCATCACGCCGCTGATGAAATACCAAAATATTAATCTCACCACCGAACATGACTGCTTACATTTTTTAATTAATCATCATCCTGACCTTCACAGTTCAGGCAACACAACTCTGGAACTCCTCGCCCGATAATATTAGAAGAGCTCCAAATAAACAGCTTTCAGGAAACTGCTGAAAGTTAACTACATTGAATCATAAGATTCGGTTGTTTTGAATAGATTTTTTGATTAATATACACATGTATTTATTTATGTATTTTCATGTATTCACTAATTTATAGAATATACATTCTATATAGGATAAAAGACGTAAGGCAAAAGGCGAAAGGCGAAATTTAAATTTCTTTTATGCTTTAAATTCAACTCTATCATTTTCATGCGATAGCATCTCTCACCTCCTAGGTTGGTTAAGAGAGAATAGAGTCCATTAGGCTTAATGCCAATAAACCCTTATTTTAGGTGTTTTAGTAAAGCTTTGAAAAGTGGCATATTAATTAGATCTCCTTCTGTAAGAGCACAATGCGATGCAAAGTAAACACACTAGCATCTAAACATTATTAGTCAAACGCCTCACTCTTCTTTAAGCTCGGATCAATATAAAAGTAAATAAACTTATATGTTCTTGGAGTTGCCAAAATGGGCGTGAACTACCGCTATAATACGCGCCTATAGGTAGCAATTTAATTCTACCTAAACTGATGATGGAAGGCTTGTTATACCTGAGACCGCATAACACCGCTATATAAAAGTCCCTTACACAGAAAACGAAGCAATAAAAATAAATAAAAACGAACGATGTTTTATTTATATAAGTGACGTCATCAGTAGAAAAGCTTAACGGTTAAAGTAAAAAAAAAAATCCCTAGTTACATCAATCCAATCCGCGGTAACGTTTGAACTCGCCGGTTAGTTTGTTTAACTAGAATTTTCCAAGCCAGCACCGAAGTCAAACCGACGCTGATTGAAGAAGTCAGCTCCGAGGGGAACTCGCTAAGTAAACATGTTTCTGTAACTTGAAAAATACAAGTCAACATTATGTTACATAAGACAGATTACTTGATAGACTATATATATTTTTCGACGAAACGACCGAGGTGTTCACTTGATTGTAAGTGTGACGCTTGCCCAAAACATAGTGGTATTTAACATATATTATCCTCTCCTCGAGACAAAGAGTTAAGTCTCGTTACCACAGTAATTTCAAAAGCATACAGCACCCTTCAATATACACAGTATTATTTAAACATTATTTTTGGCAGTAGAAATAGGAGTTGCGGTGGTAACTATCTAGACGGTCTCCTGCAACAAAGACGTACCATCAGTTAAACTCTTAGCAGCTAAAAGAGTCCTATCACCAGTTACACTTAACTTTGTATTGCAACTTTGAATTGACCAGTTTACTTATTTGACATAGCGATGATACCAATTTACATTTATTAAAAGAGATACTCTTCGGTTTGTACCACCATTGTAGTGGTAGTGGTGCTTCTACCGCAACTGCTTAATATCAGGCAGGCCGTATGCTTCCTTGTCATCTTAGTGGTATAAAGAAAAACATATCCAAAGCCATACATTTATAGTAAAGAGTACTAATTTAAGGTCACACAGTGTCAAGGTCAACTTATCATTTATATATCTAGTTCTATATATAAACATTTTTAGAGTTCGGGAAACTTTACTGGTGGTTAATAAGAATTTGGTTTACAAAGTTGGCCTATCATCAGCCGACGTCCACTGCTGGACTAACCTTTCTACAATAGACGGGATTTGGGCCGGCTCATACCACGATGGCTTAATGCGATCTGGTGGATAACCAGAGCTTTATTCTTGATTAGCAGGGTATACCAGCAGGTGAGGTCTGCTTGAGTCCCGTGGGATCCCTTGCATCCCAGAATTGTATATAATTGATTATTAACGGCCATAACCGTAGTTAACAGTCAGCAGCTTAAAGTTTTTCTTAACATAACTAAGCTTATTAACCAGTGAGCTTTTCTCGAATATTCTAGACTTGTGGTAGGACTTTATTTCCGATCGTCTAGGTATACCGCAGTTCTTATAGCAACATTACTATCAATATACATATATTGAAAGATGCTGTATGCTAGTGAAATTACTGGGGGTAATGAGACTTAATATCTTGACTTAAGGCGACGATGTATCTTAATTAGTGATGTATTGTTATGGGCGAGCGTATCACTTACCATCAGGTGTGTGCTTTGTTTTCTTTTGTGTAATAGTTTGAAAAAAAAATTATCATCTACGACAGTGATTCCCAAAGTGGTCAATATGGACCCCTATTTTCTACTTTCCCAAATTCCTTCCTTTCACTCTACATTATCTTTCTCACATTGTTTTCTTTCTCTTCAATGCATCGCCTCTCATACTAATAATCGCCTCATCCTTACAATATTTACTTCTAACATTATTCAATATTTTTACATTATTGCTCTTATCTATTCAATATTCATGCATTTTTCCTTATCATCTTTTACTTTTAATGTATTTATTTTTGTCATTTTACATTAATTATATATACACACATTAGTCATAGATTTTTCTTTTTCGGTCTAACAACTTTAACATTTCTACACTATTCGTTTAGAGTTTTATTTATATTTATTACTTTCCCTATCACTTCCTTTGCATACTTTATAAAGATGATAAGAAGATCAGAGAGGCGATGATACCCACGCTAATCTTTCGCCAAGCTCGATTTCGGCGCCTGCTCTTTTTCCGCAGGAAGTCAGTATGTGCACGACGGTCTGGTCCACCGCTGGGTCATACAGGCACGAGGGACTCTCCTTACACTTGAAGCGGTGCAAATATTCGGATTAATCCCCCGTGTCTTGTGAGCATCTGTGAGACACGTGCCCAGCTCCAACCGCCGAAGGAAGAATGTGTTATGTTGTGTTTTTTTTTTTAAAACTTTCGTTCTCCTGCGTAGTTTGAGTCAGGGTTCTGGGGTTGCTGTATTTCTTTTATTTGCCAACCCTATTTTTATTTCATTTTTCCCTTTCATTCCATATTTCTTTCTTGCATATTCTATTCTCTCTCATGCACCGCCACTCATCTTACAATTTTCACTTTCTAATTTCTATTTACATATCCACTTCTTATTTTTCTTAGTTTTATTTACATTTCGACTTTTCTTATTTTTCATTTTTACATTTCTCTTATTTTCGTCTTTTACATTTTTACATCATTTTAATTTTTGATTTTACTTTTTTACCATTATAGTCTATTTTTAAACTGCTTATTCATTAACAGTTTTATTCATTTTTATAACCTGCTCGGCTACTTCGCGAGCATATTTAATAAAGATGGGGCGACTATTGTCGTCACGCATCAGAGAGGCGATGCTACCTTCGCTGATCTTTGTGCCGAGCTTTTCAGCGTTCGTTCTATTTGCCCCAAAATAAGGGACAGGAGGTGATCGCGTTGTTAAGTTGTGTTGGTGTTGGCGCGTGTCGCGCGTTGTTGCCGCGCGGTCGTGCTGTGCGCGTCGCGCGCGTCGTTGCCGCGCGGTCTTGCTGCGCGCGTCGCGCGTGCGCCGTGCTGTAGGCGGGGGGGTCACGTGGTGCACGGACAGAGGGCCGCCAGTCGCGCCTCCGACGGCCGCGCCACCGACCGAGCAGCAGCCCGGCCGCGCCGCCCCCACACCCCCCCACCACCACCCGCGCGCGCCCCCGCCGCCGCATCCAACAGCCGCGTAAACAAGCCGCCACTATGAGCGCACGCTTATGATAACACGCGTCGCGCGCGGCCGTACGGTTACATTTATTTCGCGTTTTGATGTATTAATTTTATTAAAAACAAGTGTATTCGTGTTAACGACGTCGCATTCGTTTATATATTAATCGATTTGAAAAAAAGCGTGTCTTTTTAGTGCCATTCTTTTTATTGTATAGTAGATAGATAGTTTTTAGAGAAACGTTATTATATCGCAAGTACAAAGTTTAAAATTGTAACGCCTTCGCGCCTTTTAATTAGAGTTTAATACGTAATTTAGGGGAAGCTTTAAAGTGTAAAAAATATTAGAAGCGCTAGATAGATAGTTAGGGCAGATTGTTAAAGTTTAACGGCGAAATTTTGGGTAACGAGTTTTTAATAAAAACATCACCAATGTCTTTAATTTGTGGAGGTGAGTGTTTGTATCGCTTACCGCAGCCGTGAAAGTCGTCTCTCGATATAATAAATCGCAGTTTTAAATTTTAACGCGCAGTAAATTATTTCAAAGTTACGAGAGTCAAACTACGATATTTCCTTAAACAAAACTATTTTATAGTAATAAAAAAAAATTAAATAATACAACGACGTAAATATATATAGAAGGGAATAAATAAACACAGCTCAGTTAGTTTTTGTGGTGGCGTGACAAATTAATGCTAATGAAAACAAACCAAAGCGTGGATCGTGAACACAGTAGCCAAACACACAAACACACACAATGACCTGCTAATCCTCTTAAAGGGTACGCTGGGAACATTCAAAACGCAGGCTGTGCGTAGTGATAACGTCTCAATTCGGCAGCTTTGATATATACGTTACGTGCTGACGACTTCCGGCGAACTGATGGCATTTCTCTTTTATGAAAACCCCATTACTTTTATTATCATCCCTATATGAATACAGCATTAATAACAGATGTAACAACAAAAATATATTAACAAAAATCTCACTTAATCACTTAGCAACTTATTACGTACACGGAAAAGCTTTGATATTAAATCATCATCCGATTGCTGAACATAGGCCTCCTTCAATGGGATGATTTGAACCATATACCATCACTTGATGAGGATTCAGAGATCGTTTGTTAATTACCAGGCTTCACCGTGATCAGGTGAAGCTGTTATTCCCATATATGGGACCCCTTACCCTGATATAACTTAAATAAAAGCTCCTGCTTATAGGATAGTCAATAAACAATCTTTTAAATATGAGTATAATAATACAAAAGTTCTCAAACTTAATGACGATTGGACACATTTGTTTGATTAGATATATCTGTGAATCAAAATAAGAGTACTTAATTAATATATATCATGTAATTGTTTATTATTATTTAAACATATATAATATATATTAATAATATTCGTAGATTACTAAAGAGTTTTTGTTATTAACAAACTTAGTCTTTATAATGTTTATCTCGAAAGAAATCCAAACATATTTTTATGTTATGATATACATGAAAATCTCTTTAATAACTATTAAATGAAAAATGAGAATATGTTAGTTTCTTAATAAATAAAATATTTAATACAAAAGTAGTCTATTTAAAACTACGTTCAAATTTGTTTTAAACCATTAAACACATATTTATATATTATTAAAACAAAAATTATGAATGTCAATAAAATATAAAATTTCAAGTTTTTCAAAATAGTTAATGTAAATAGTAAGAATGATTTTAACGTATATGTTGTTTATATACGCAAAGCAATAGTTTGCACTGAAAACATATTATTGTGATCAGATTCCTGAAATAAGAAGCCAGAGTCGTGGTGGGGAAAGAATTTAAAAAAAAAATGCTCGTCGGTATCATGAAAGCGTGATAATAAATCACAGGCGAAGGTTGAAACCGCACTTCAAAAAGAATTACGACTTCTCTGATTAATCTAGTTTCAGAAGTTGACACTTCAAGCGTATCAACTAATTACTAGGTTTCTATTTTTAAATAAACTTTCTCTAAATAATCATTACATCAACCAAACATACAGTATGTTCATCATTTTTATTATACATAGAATTTACTAATAATATATTCTTTTTATATTAACTAAATATATAATCTAAATGTAGGCGAGCTTTATATAAGCTTTATATAAGCGGTTTCTACTGAACTCAATAGGACAAAAGTAAAATAAATAAATAACAAGATTTTTTTATAATAAATATATAATTATAAAATACAGTCGTTTATTTAGATACAAAGCAATATATAAAAAATATACAGAGTTACATAATACATATATAATTAAGAAAATAAACCAAACTTGCGCGGGATAGTAATCAAGTATAGTAATATTTGATTTGTTAAGAACAAATATCTAAAATTTTAATCTAATTTTGTAATGTCACTAAAAAAAAATATTTCAGTGAAGCCATTCGAGAGTTTTAATGCCTCTTCTAGCATTTTCGCGATTCGCATTATTCCTGTTGAAGAGTGTGGGGTTCCGTCCGCGATAGAGTTGAGGAACTTTTAATGTGAAATTACGTGGAAAGTTAAGGGAATAACTTCAAGTGGGAAAGTGTCATGTGAAATTGAAAAGCAAGCTAACTTAGAAGGTTTAAAATTAAAAAAGTGAAACTTGTTTACAGGTGTAACAGTTATGAAAACTTTTAACTTACATTTTCACTACTTAATTACTGGAATTAGATAGAAATCCGATGTCTTTATACAAGATTAGGAAAGTGATTGATCTTATATATTTATTGTTCTGTAGTAGTTTAACTAATATTTAAACAAAATCAAACACTTCCTTTAAAATATTGTTTACTGAGTTCACTTGTAAAAAAATTACATATTTCTTGTCATTAAAAGCTAATCAATTTAACTTAAGTAAGCTAACTAAAGTATACTGATTATATATGTTAGTGTAACACGTAAAGTGCGGGGCAATCTTTAGATTTACAGCCTGTGCGTATGGGGTCTATTAGAACTAGTAGCCAAGCTTAATTTCAATGCGTATGACTCCTAAACAATCTAAAAAATATTTTTAAATATTACATAACTTAAAAAATAGAATATTACCATGATTATGCACAGAGGGAAAGAAGATGATTTTTCAAGCCGCGCTGCCTGAAAGTTTTGTAAGAGTTCTTTGAGATCCCCTAACGTAATATACATGTTAAGAAAGCCTTATTTTTATATCAAGGAGATCATGAGGAATGTTGTTCTCCCGTACATAACAACATTCCTCATAATTTCTCTTTAAAAACATTTAATCAAATGAAGCAGAAAATTCCTTTCAATATTATATCCTAACTATACATAATACTATCTTAAGTTTGACTCTCGTTTGCGTTATTTAAAAAAAGTTAAAACTAAATTGATTAATCATAAACAAAATATAAAACTTCTGTAATATAAATACAGCATTAAAAAGTTAAGATATTCTTCGTTGCTGTCTTTATAGATTGGTTATAATCATCAAGCAGTTCCAGTGATCGGTAACACTAAGCTTTCACTCTTTCCAGTTATAAATAAGAAGTTGGAAAGAAAATTGGAATGTGGAATTGTCAATATAGTCAGTGACAATGAGCGACTTTCACGGCTTGGTCTATTCCAGTAGCCAACTATCGAGCCGTCACTAAATGTAGCCGTCTTTCTGTTCGCAGAGGCCAGCGGGCCGCTTCTGTCAGAGCCGATTTTAAGTTTATACAAATCACCCTTGTCAGGTATGAAACTATATGTACTAATATTCATAAGCCATTCTACACATCCTAAGCTACGATTTTTTGTTAAATTCTGCTTTCCCTAGATTATAATTCAGGGAATTAACTTTAATTTACATCATTTAATACTTATGCTATCTTATCATCTACCATAACAAAACGTGTTTTTATTATCTAGTATTATATAGTAAGAAGAACATGTTGTGCCGACCCTACATAAAGTGGGACCAGGGCAGGAGAAAGAAGAAGAAGAAGATATAGTATTATTTTGTATGTTGAGAAAGTCAAGGTTATTAGATTTTCACCCACTAAAACCCTTCGCTGGTCGTCATCAGCGTTTGCTCTCTAACGATATTCTGATTTATCTCGGAGACTAAATGATGCAGTCTCCAACACCTGCGTATATACTGACACGACATCCAAAGACCACGTCCAGCCACCATCCTCCTCGGAGCCGTTTAGAGGCTGATAAGAACTCCCATCGTAACCCCATACGCAAAAGCCCTATTAAGGTAGGGAAACTCTCAGGACCCAAGCGAACCTCACCAGTTCCGCTGCACCTTGCTGATCAACGAGGTCCTGGCTACCCATTTAAGCTTCCCAGCTTTGTAGGATATGTCCAAAATTTCCCTATTATTAGGAGAAGCCTATATCCAGTTATATACCTCTATCAGCTGGTGAGATGGAGAAGGAAACTTAGATCAAACTCTCTAACATTCTGACAGAAAGTCGTAGAGACTATAAAGATAAGTTTAAGTAAAACCTAATCCTTATATATAATAACGTTATTCATCATATTATAGACAAACAGACGTTGAATTTCATCATCATATTATGACGTTATATAAATAATTGGTTATTATGTAATTTATTAATTACTGTGTAATATAATGAATATCTTTTTTTCAACAACATAAATGATATATTGTTTACTCGAAATTCAGGCGTTGATCATTTCGTTCTTATGTAGTTCGAATTTTATTTATTTTCTGGTCTTTTAATATGTAAATATATAAGTATATACATATATTATGTTCATTATAATTGATTTTATTTATTTACTTTAATAGTTTTTTACATACATGTATATGTAAAAAACTATTGAAGTGGCGTGCGTTGCGTTAACAAGTCAAAAACATCTTGCCTTTACATTTGGTTAGTTTATTACTTAAATATACTCTAGTTATGATACATAATTTAAGTTATTCACTCAAGTTATAGTTAAGAGTTTTATAGTTTATTATATTTATTACTTAATTAAATAAATTCTTTATGTAATAAATTTAAAATTAACAACTTCGACCTATTGGATAATAAGTACAGAGAACAGTCATCAGCCTTTTTATATAGTTTATACATCATCCTTATGGATTATTTAAATATTTACATAACTACTGATTTAAAATTTATTAATTTCTGTTGCTAATAATATTCTTGGTTAATCCCTTTTTTTAATTGTCGGTTAAAATAATAGACGAAAAAACCAAGGAGACTGATTCTCGTAGCATGTAAACAATAACTAATACCGTAGCGGTGTTCGCGTACACAGTAATAAAGCACGCGTCTACGGAATTCCGTTTCGTAGCTGGTCAAGTGTGTTGAGCCGTTAGCGGTTTTGGGTTCAGTATTCATTAATATATAACCTAGTTGTTGTGGGTGTTTGGGGTCAACACACGGGACCCAAGCGAACCGCCTGTTAATCAATAGGACAAGGCTCTTTCTCGGCAGCAATTTTGGGCCAGTGTGGTGGGAGTTGGCCCAAATACCTCCACTATTAAGGAAGGCCTGTGTCCAACAGTGGACGTCTATCGGCTGATGATGATGATGTCTTCATAATTCTACTGAGAAATAGTTAGTAGTGTTCCCTTTGAAAGTGCTGTATAGTAGTGAAATTACTGTGGTAACGGGACCTAATACCGTCTAGATATTTACCACTGCAGCTCCTATTTAACTGCCAAATAGTAATATGCAAAAATTACCGTTGTGTATTGAAGAGTGCTGTATACTAGTTAAATTACTGTGGTAACGATATTTAGTACCGTCTAGATATTTACCATTGCTGCTCCTGTTACCACCGCCAAATAGTAATAATTTCCGTTGTGTATTGAAGAGTGCTGTATACTAGTTAAATTACTGTGGTAACGATATTTAGTACCGTCTAGATATTTACCATTGCTGCTCCTGTTACCACCGCCAAATAGTAATAATTTCCGTTGTGTATTGAAGAGTGCTGTATACTAGTTAAATTACTGTGGTAACGA
>DWLS01007923.1:0-10320 GCA_018246255.1 Pachliopta kotzebuea | reverse complement strand
TGGGGTGGGGGGGGGGGGTGGGGCTGCGGTGCGATGCGGTGTGGTGCGGGGCGCGTGGGGCTGCGGCTGCGGCAGGCGCGCGCGCGCCGCGGTGTCACTGCCAGCGCGCGTCGTCGCTCGGGTGCGTGAGGTAGCGCGCGGCGACGCGGCCCTCAAGCGCGCGAAGGTCCAGCCACGCCTCGCGCGTCTGCAGCCACTCGTGCGCCGCGCACTTGTCCACCGACAGTCGCTTACGTTGCTTCACTTGCAGCAGGTTGTTTATCAGGTCGATAGCTGCGCAAAGCGAGGCCGTGGTTAGAAATTAAATTTATAAATTAGATAAAAACACTTCCTAATTAGGTGTGGTCACACATAAATTGGGGACGATTAATTATATTTTTCCACTCTGTACATAATGTAATGTAACAGCAAATAATAATCATACTTAGATAATGTACAGTCGAGCTTAACTCACTGCCTTTTCTACCAGCTAACCTGTAAACGTAAGCCTATATGGGTAGTGCAATGTATAAGTTAGAAATATAAAAAAAAAATAAAAAACTATGGTTTTAAAACAAGCGCATAAATGTTACATATAATACATATTTACTAAACTGTATATAACATAAACACATGTGTAAATTTATATATAAATAAACATTATTTAAATAAATACATTAGTGAATATATAAATACCAATTACGACAATAACGATAAAAAGTGTTCCTTTACGGGACTTGAGGCTGCCTTATAAGGACAGAGTCAATGTTATTTATATTGCACATTAAACATATTTTAGTTCATTAACGATATTTTCCTTTATCGAAAAGTTAAACTAATTAGGATTCCAATCGTTACTTAAGATGATAAACTCTGTACCAAATTGTGCTCGTCTCTTTGAGATATAGGTTGATGTATCTCGTTATATCTAATAATTTTATTACCCATCTCGCCATAAAAACTGCAAGAGAGTAATATTTACTCGTTGGAGTATGGTAGCAGAAATAAACGTTGCGGAGGGAGACGACGGTCTTCAGTAACAGATTTAACACCAGTTATGAATTATATCATTATAAATTTAATGTAAAAATTCAATTATATTAAAGTATTTGACAGGGTGCGTACCTTCGGCGGATATCTCCCGCCAGGGTGAAGGCGGGTACATGAAAGCAGCGTTCTGTATTTGCTCGTTGATGTCCTCGTCCTCGTTAAATGGAAATGTGCCCGAAAGAGATACATATACGATCACGCCAACCGACCACATATCTAGCGAACGGTTGTATCCCTTGTTGCGTAGCACTTCTGGAGCTGCGAGAAATTGTGTACTTCTTTAACTGTTCGTTATGGGGAAATACAATTGCATTGCATTTCTCTTTAATTATAACGGTCCAACACAAGACGGTCTAACCTAGATACTTATCACTCTCATATTGTAGATTCATAGCTATAATAGTGTTCCGGTTGTCAACTTATGAGAGCCAGAGCATTCACATGTAAGCCTTCATTGTTACATAACACCATGTGAAATTGAGGTTTAACGTTAGTCTATTTTAAATAAAAAAATCTTTCAAATCTGTTCTTCTCTGTGTGTGCCATACTATTTGTCTATAATACACAATGATTGTAGTAATCCAAAATAAAGAATTTTCATTATTCTTACACATATTTATGCGTAAGAATTTGTGTTTAAGTAAAGCCTTTACCGAGATATGCAGGTGTCCCGACCACAGAGCGACGGAATGACTTCTCGCCTATGATCCTCGCGAAGCCGAAGTCGCATAGCTTCACCTGCGGGAATTCGTCATCGGAAGACAGCAGCACATTCTCCGGTTTTAGGTCGCAGTGCACTATGTTTTTCTCGTGGAGATGTTTCAAGGCAACCAGGATCTGCATCATACATATACTATATTAATGCTTGCATTATTACTTTATTTCATAATTTTCCAATTTTTTTTGTAGATCCCTTAAAAAGCTCGGGAGAGCAATCTTTTCAAATAAAAGAAATTTAAGCCTTTCATTGGTCCAGTTCTCAAATGAGCATTGCGATGCTGTTTGTACCTCTGAAACAGTAGTGTGCAAACATTACTGTATTCCGCTGGTACTTTACCTACCTGTGCCACGAGAAACTTGGTGATCCTTTCAGGGAGCCGGCCCTTCTCGTGGGACAGAATCATTTCGAGCATGTCGCCCTTAAGTTTTTCCATCACCACGAATATCCTTTCTGGCGTTTCGAACATTCGCTCGAGATTCACGACGCCCGGGTGTGACAGGTTCTGCAGTATAGCGACCTCGTTCTTCAATTGTGCTTCCTGTTTCGTTGGGAATCGGAGTTTGTCTATGACCTGTAGGAGGTTTTATTACGTAAATTATCATAAAAATTATCAAAATCACTACAAATGAACTGTATACGTGAGTTATGCGTAAAAAGCTACACAAAAGGATTACTCTATTATTAACCTCCTCCATTCCCCGCAGGGTGCCACTTTGCACATACTCTAATTTTTTTTAAGACTGTATTTGGATAAAACTCAACAACAATTCGATTTTTTTATTTTATAAGGAATTGAAAAAAGAAAATATTTAGAATAATTTCTTAGTGTAGTCAACGGCATAGCTCTCTCTCACCTTGATAGCGACGGGACGCTGTGTACGCCGATGAAGACCGCCGTACACGATGCCGAATTGTCCGGACCCTAGTACCTCATCCGGGTAGATCTGATACAGCTGCGCCATCTCCGCAGCCCGCCCCGTGCGCCCTTCACTCACGCCTTCACCCCCCTCTGCTTCCGCGCCGCCCTCGCCTTCCTCTGCTACAGTAACATTATACGATATAACTATGATTGTTTTACGTGTTACAAAATCTGGAGTTTCTTAACATAAATATATTAGGAATTTTTTTGGTGGTTAGATTTAGTTGCTACTTTAAGTGCATAAAAGTAATATTAGCTATAATGAAATTTAAGCACCAGAACGATGGGTGACGGGCATCAACGCCTGCCTCACAGCCGTTTCCCATGAGCGTGCTAGGTATGCGCCTACGCCAGACTGCGCAGGTGGTACCGCGCCTCCCCCTGAGCTGCCCGCTCCTGCGGCTCCTCGCCACGCCGGGTCCACACCTACCATGTAGTCTACGTTCGCTGTTCGAAGCTCAAAGCAGTGCATGACATCTGTAGATCAACACATGACGGACATAAGTACAATAAGAACGACTTAATCCTTTTTCAATGTTACTGGTTATAATATTGAATATGTGAAGGCAGACAACATCTCACCGGAGTGTGGCTGTCTCGCTGTGTCCACTGCGAGGATCTCGTTCAGGGGGATTTCCTTATAGTACTTGGTGCCCTGCTCCGACGTGAACAGGGTTATTGATTTGCTATCTAACCGCCAGTAGTGCCTTTTGATCTGAAAACATATACTAATGTTTTACCATGCTGACACAAGATTGTGATTATGGGCAGGACACAAAGTTAGTAATCATCATGCTCAGCTATTGGATGGATCTTTTTTAAATATTACTAAAAATATTTATTTACAAGAAAGTAGCTATATCAGCAGTGCTTAATAACTGAAACGTCGTAGTGACCATTTTCGCAGTTATTACTATAAAAACTCTAGGAAATTATTAAACGTAAGAATCCGACAAAACTTTTAATAATTTGAACTACTTACAGTTTTATCTTTGTTAGTAAAATGCACCATCCAGCCCTCTTTCAGCCACTGCCCCTCCCTCTTCTTGGTGTGTTTGACGGACTGTACGATGCGCATGAGTGGTATGTTCGCGCTGGGTGATGACGAGGAGCTGGAACAACGAAAGCAACAGCTCCTGTGAGTATACATGCATACGGCGCGGTGTACTGTGCGGAAGGGTGCGGGTGTATGGTTGTATAACTTATTTATAACCAATGACAAGAAAGGATTGCTAGCTAAAGGCTCTTTTTAATACTACGTAAAGTACAGCGATTGAAATCTAGAATATGAAAAGAAAATTTTCGAACATGTTCTCATAAATTTGAAAGAGCAATCTCTTATCGTTTGACATCAGAAAATAAAAGATCTAGCCTGTAAAATGCTATAAGTTAAACTAATTACAACATAAAAAGCTTGCTTTTTGTATTACTCCGCCCTTTTTTATAAACAGAGATTCGAAGCGTTAATCCATAGAAGCACAAATGAATCAGAAAATGCACAAGCGTATATTTAGTGCCCATTACGATTCTTTTAAAAAACTAATTTTCATTTACGGATATCAATAGAGTTACATTAACTAATAAGTTTATGAACCTGTGCAGATTTATTTAGAAGCTCACGTCACAGGATTTAGAATATGGTTACTAACGAGAACAGCCTCAGTCAGAAACCATAACAACACCACCACCACCGCACAGCGAGGTCAAGCGCCAAGCATCACCTGCTAGGTCTACTGGCTAAGCTATCAGGAAGAACATCACGTTGTGGTTCCTCCGCGTCCTCGGCCTGCCTTCGTAGCTGCACCTTGGACAAAGTCAATATTATTACGTTGTGATCAACATTAGATTTAGATATTAGCGCCTCGTTTCATCACGAATCGCTAGACGTTAATTGTTTGGCATAGGACTCCTTCTCCGGAGGTATTTGAAGGAGTTCTGGAGTTTCATAAAACATACAGACCGACTGTACAGTTGTCCTCTCTCAGTATGAATCCGCCATCTGGTTATTCTTAGCATCAAAACCAGTAAAAAAAGAAGTTTATTTTCATATCTAACTATCCGTAACAAGCATTTCTTTAGTAAGACTATTACTAAATCATAATATTAAAAAAAATTATATTAATTGACTTATTAATGTGTACTTTTGAGCAGTATATTATCTTTTATTTTATTCTTTCACATGCACTCTAATGGGCATGCACGTTAGTACCTCACCTCTTGATCGGTGTCGTCGGTTCCACCTTCCGCTCCATCGTCAGACTCGTCGTCGGGTATGCGTGCGTTCTCCGATATCTCCGAACCGGTACTGCTGTCCTGGTACTCACCTGCAACCACGTAAAGCCACAAATGTTATTTATCTCAATAAGTGTTTTTTCTGGTGGTATATCTCCGTAGTCGGAGATCTGATAGGGAACACTGCTTTAATATTTGCTGACAGACAGTAATGTGTAAAAACTACTGCGTTCATAAAAATAATGTTTATAATAAATAATATATATTGAGATTATGCAAAAACAGTTCTCTTTAAAGTCAATGAAGTCACTTGAACGAGAAATCTATTCAATTGATTATTACGATGACCTATGACGCAATTGAATTAATGGAATAAGCATCCCTAATAATGGTCTCGTAACATGGTTGTAACGTACCGAATCAAATGATCCTTTTGTTATTAATTAATTGTAACACAAGGCGAGGGTGAAGTTAAAAAAATATAATGGTGTATGATTTCACTATTACAGGTAGTAAAATATTGATCCGTCAAGACATGAGTAATTTTGTGAACAATCGTCAATATCATGTAATGCTGTGATCAGGCTATCAACATATTAGAGCCAGGGAATTCAAAGCTATCTTGTTCCTTTAGACACGGCCTTATTCCCTTAGGTCCTTTTCTCATGTGATATTAAGTCGTAGCTCATTGTAGGTAAAATTAAAATCAATATGGAAAATTCTAAAAGTTCGACTGTGATGATATAAAGCAGGCGTTCCCATCGACAGAGCGGCAGCATGATTCCCTGTAATAGAAACAAAACTTCAATACATTACACGCACTATGCGCGTCCCTTATCTCTGCGCCGCAGTCTTTGGGCACGAACGGTAGGCACTTGCGGTGGGCGTTGTAGTGGCAGTCCCCGCACTGCATGCCCTGTTTGAACAGACCGCGCAACAGCTTCTTGCACAGGCGGCATACTGTCGGTCGGGTGTAAGTATGCACTTGGAAGGTGTGTGGTATGCCCAGCGAAGTGGGCGGCGGCCACGCTCCCGCTGAACGTTTACTGGTACCACCAACCTGAGAAAGTGAATGTGGATTTAGATGTTTTGAGAATTTGTTCTAAAATCGTAAGTACACCTGGTTATAAAAGATATGATCATTTAAAAATTCTCCTAATACTCTAGCCTTTTGTTGGATCTTAGTGATATAAACCCGTAAAATATTGATGTATGCAATTTTCATTTCTTTAGCAGGATATATCGGTCTCCCTTGCAGCTGCAGTAGAAGTAGGCGTGGCTTAAAGTATATTGTGCTTGGAGTATCGGTAAAGTTCCAAAAGCTTTCAAAAATATGCAATACGCCATCTTAAGAGTGTGATAGTTTACTCAGTACTAGATGTCCAGAAGAAAACGCTTTGGACCTGTTAAATCTATTTGTATGGCGTGCTAAAACAGTTGACAAATAAATATTTAATGCCTTTACTTTCTTCATATGGCAAAAACCTATACCACAGGGCTTTCTTGTATGTTTGAAGGCTACAACTCTCTGTTATGCTCTCTACTACATTAGAAAGCTGGTCGACTGCTTACTGCAGTAGTGTCCAAATAAAATTGAGTATTTAACAACTATTTATAGTCAACAACGATGTCCAGATGTTTGGTAGTTACGAAGCCAAGGAAGTACGTATACCGGTTCGTTAAATTTACAACACTTACCTTTTTCATTCTTGGTTAAAAAAATTGTTAAAATTACTCTTCATTAGTTCCTAGCGTATCCGTACACGAGTTGTCAAAAATTATATAAATAACATATAGTATTTGCTTTTCTAATCACTGTCTGACAATGGATGATGGGTTCTGGTGGTATTTAAAAATGAAACTCAAAATTTTGTTGTTAATTTATTTATTGATTAAAAAAAAAAATACAAAATTGTAATAAGTACGACCCACCACCCATTGTTAGTTGTAATTATCGTATGAGAATAAACATGTAAAATATTAACTAGTAAAAATAATACCAAAAATTGGACGGATTGGATTATAACGACATATTGTTATTTAAAACAACAAAATTAGCGAAATATATTTTAAAAACTATTTTAATAATTTAATATAATATAATTATAGCAAAATACAGATAATTAACAAATTTGTGATTTTTTATAACTAGTCTTTCCATAGACACGCATGTAATATTTGATTGTCGTTAAAATTGGAATCATGTCAATTATAGATTATTGAAAAAATATATCTTTACATATTATATAAAATGATTTTCTTAGTTATAAAACAAAAGTAAAGGTATTCTAGTATATTTAATAAATATTTTTTTTAAAGAAGTGTGAAACGTTCTGCTGGTGATAAATTATATTAACTCTGTACGACCAACATGCGTTCCATTTTTAAAAAGAAAATGGAACGTATGTTCGAATAAAAACATTTCGAAATTTAAAACGAAGGCGGCGTCCTGCCATAGATGAATAAATAAAGATCACGGCGGGGAGTCGCCCACGAGCCGCGCCATTGAAAGCACGCGGAAACATTTTGGGTGGTTTCTAACATTCCCGTACACGTGGTGCAGCGTTTGATCGTAGAGCTGGTGACTCCGAAAAACCTAAACCCCGTAAGAAGGGGTTTCTCAAACTCCTTTTAAAAAGTAATCGTTTGTAGCGTTAATCGTTTTAATGATGAAAGAAATATAGTTTTCAGTTGTTCCCTGTAACAAGGTCAGCTATGCGCCTTACCAGGGAGTCGTCGCGCGAGGCGTGGCTGTGCGCTGATGTGCGGGAGGGGCTGCGCGGGGCTCCGGAGGCGCGGCGGGCGGGCGGCGCCGCCGTCGAGGCGCTGCTCACCGGGGCTTCGCAGTTCAATGGCACCTTAACGGCGCAACGCTTGTGGTAGTTGAGACCGCAACCTTTATATATCAATATTAGAATTGATCATTATTTATTTATTTAAAATTAGGTTAAAATAGGCGGACTTTATGCCTGTGGACATTCTCTACTGTGCTTGTGGTGGTGAAGTAGAAAATATATAAAAACAGCATCAACATCACCATCAACTGATAGACTCTACTGCTGGATATAGGCCCATAGATCTTTTTATTTTATGAGGCGACGAGACGAACAAGGCTTTCACCTGATAATAAGTGATACCATTACAAAGTGGCGATTGTTATGATAGTATACATCGCGCTCGTTACTCTAGTAATTTGAAACATAGTAATGTTTGTATAACTATGACTTAAGCAGTATGTGGATTTGTGGTCTTCTAATAAACTTGAACTTGCCGTACCAGTTAAGTATATAAGGTACACTCACCTTCGCACTTGAGTCCCTGGCGGACGAGGCCGAAGAGCATCTCCCCGCAGAAGTCGCAGAAGGTCGGCGCCTTGTAGGAGTGGACGGCCAGAGCGTGGGGTCTCGGCACCGGCGTACCTTCGGTGCCATCGCAGAGCAGAGCTGAAATCAGTCAGGACAGCGATTTTAGAAGGCTACCGTTAAGTGATCATCATGAAGACTGTTTGTATTGTAGTACGAAAAATTATTAAATCACCAAGTAATAATTCGTAGTGTTTGCATCTACTCATGGGAAAACTGAATGGTGTAGCATTGTTCGCGATTTACATAATAAGTTTTAGTATCATTCTCACCATCAGCAGTCTCATTAAAATTATTAACTCGTTTGTTGCAAAAAAAAATAGTAGCTTAGATATTATAAATAGATATCCTTAACCTTAAGCTTTATTTTGTTTAATACTAAATATACATGATAATGTGTTTTGACTTTTAATTGCTTAAATTAACATTAAGCCACTTAAGTTATTATATAATATTTTGACGTATATTAAATAAAACTAATAATAGTATGTAAGAAAAATATGTAATATTTGTAAACGGGATACGATATGTATAGGTAATATACCTTTTGTTACAAGTTACTGGTAACGACAAATTTATTATAAAATAGGCTATTAAAAAATATACATATAACTATAAGCCGATAAACGCTCAATAGTGGACATGAGCCTTCAAAAATCTCCAGCGCAATCAGTTCTGCGCTGACCTTCTCCAGATCGTCAGTCCACCTAGTGCCTTCCAGCATCCCTTCAATGAATCTTTAATATTTGGTGTATGGAATGGCCAGCTTACCGTTGGCTGTGAGGACGATCTCGACGAGGGTCTCATCGGTGATATCCGCGGCGGAGTTGACGAGCTGCAGTACATTAGGCGAGCAGTAGTCGTGACGGAACAGCAGGATCCTTTCCGACAGCCGATTCAATCCGTTGTCCGGGATCTTGGAAAACGAGGGAATAAATTAAAGGAATAAATCATAATCTTTTAAGACATCAGTTCGCCTATTCTCGTTCTGCCAAAGTATTGCCGTCATCCATCTTTCAGGATATAAGTTCTATCTATTTTTTTAAGGTTTATGATCTCCAGATTTGATACATGGGCTTAAGCACGTGATGGGGACCATAGGACGGGCACCATGGGAAAACAGGCATTTAAACCACTAAGCTGTCACGACTTCTACAAGCTCTAGCTTAGACCTTTAATAATATACCGGGTTGGTCAACCCATGTGTATGCCGATGTAATAAGCCCGAGGAAAACCCTGTATATTTGGTCGGCCTGTATTCAGCAATATATATTAATATGCTGTGATGATGATGATGATTATACATTTTAATCATCAATCATCAATTTCATTAAACAGTCGCTTTGTTCATTAAACTATGATGCTTATACCTCCTTACGGATCTACCTTTTTATTAAATCATCCCTTCCGACTCTTCGCAAAGCCTCGACTCAGCATCTGTTGCAGCATTAAGCCTGCTGCAGCAGATGCTGAGGGCTGGCCTGTTCAACATCATATCGCAACATCCTGTATAATAATTTTTTCTTGCTTGTAATTATCTTGTGTGTATAAATGTTGAATAAAATTTTCTTTCTTTCTTTCTCATCTACATACGGATGTTTGTACCTTTTCGTGCACGAACTTGACAGCAAGCTCCTTGAGGTGCGCGAGGGTGAGGAGGTGAGCGGGCGCGGAGGCCACGTCCCTGAGGACCCCCAGTTGGAACATGAACGTCACCTCGTCCTCCATGGCGCCACGCGCCTCGCACGCTGCCACACTGCGAACAAGTGACTTACGTTAACACATTCACTGCCTTCGAAGTAATGGAAAGCGATACCTGGGAACCAATTTTTTTTTACGTAGGTATAGGTTAATGCTTGACCACGATCCCACCTGGTGTTAAGTGAGGATGTGGTCTATGATGGTAAAAGCGCATTAATCTAGCAAATGTCTGTTCACTCTTTTTTTGAAGACGCCCACATCGTAATTGGACGGGAACACTGACGCCGGCGAGTTGTTCCACTCCTTAGCTGTCCTTGTTACAAACGAGGAGTCAAACCTCTTAGTGAGTAAACTGG
>DWLS01007922.1:0-10321 GCA_018246255.1 Pachliopta kotzebuea | reverse complement strand
CGAATAGTATTTAGAATATAAATAGTCACGGGAATGAAAGCCTCTAACAATTAAGCACAGTCAAACATTAACACTTGCATGCAGTCTGTTACTATGATACCTGTTCACACAGTTCCTTAAATGGAACGGCTGCCACATGAATAATAAATATATACTCCGATAGTTATTCAAAATAACAATTTGTAAAAAAACATTGGGAGTCGTGCTAATGTATATTATGCAGTGTGTGGTTGTACCGGTGGGTGCGAATGGTGCTGGTGCTGGTGGTGGTTGGGCTCGGTGCCGGGTGGGTCCGGCTCGCGGGACTTGCTAGGCGGCGGTGCACTCGGCAGCGGCGGAGGTTCCTTCATAGCCATCGCGCGGCGCACAGACACGTTCTTGTCTCCACTGGACGGAGACGGCTGATAACAGCGTGAAAAATTAAACAATTTATTCACTAGTAAGTTTTTGGTTTCAGTGTCAAATACCTAATTAAGTTTATAATTTTAACTTTTTAGAGGCAAACTTGCGCCATTATTTCTTTCGTCTTTCAAATAGTTGTACACTCTAATGAATTAAGGTTTAAACTGAACACTAAACCCAGTAAAAAAATTAGGGTGTCTGTAAAGCAAAAATCCAAGGTAACCCATCCATCCATTTGGCTTTTATAACTAGTGTGAAAGGGGTTCCTTGTATAGTAAAAACTGATAAAATTTTCTTACCTTATTTGGTTCTTGTGAGTCATCGGAACTGTCTTCAAAGGCGTAGCGCTCTTTGTAACCTTTTTGTACAGGCGTGTCCTTCTTCTTAACCCTAATTGATAAAATGTATTTATACATGACTGTTCGAAGTAATCAAATTGAATATAACCTTTGTATTAATAAGAAATGTATTTTAAAAAATCTTTTCGCAATAACATCATATAACTGAAAATTTACTAACGTTTCTTTGACGGCATTCATAGACATCTTCCACTTGGGTTTCTCTAGTGGAGGTGGCGGTGCTTGATCAATGGGACTGACGGAGGCACGACCGTCGCGCTTGCCTAATACTTCTTTTTCCACCATCACGTGGTATGCGTTTAACTTGGACTCCAGTTCTTCCAAGCCCGGCATGTCATCGAGCAACCTAAAATTAATATTTAGTTATCACATGATTATACAATATTATTTATAATTTGCATGTATTATTTTCATATACTTTGTGAAGGATGTGTTTAGGAATTAATATTTAAATTGGTACTATCATAGGAATATTAAACAAGTACCTTTTATCACTGTGTTTTCTTTCATATTCTCCATCGGAACTGAGGTCTCTCTTAGATTTTCCTTTCAATTCCTTCCTGTAATTTTCGTATTTTAATGATTCATTGCCGCCATTAAACATGTATAAAATTAGCAAGGAGTTCATAACTATTATAAATACATTTATATTGTTTCGTATTTAAATTCAAGATAAGTCCACTGCAGGACATAGGCCTTTTCCCAAGACACGCTACTTATATATACGAATCACAAATTATTTTTAGTAATAAGAAAAAGTATGTCATTACATTTTCTAATAGCCAATTATACTTTTGTGAATGATTATAAAATTTTATATAGATATATTTCAATTAAAAATACCTTATAGCATCTCTTAGCTTCTTGTCTCCAATTGTATCCAATTCACGCAGGTGGTACTCAGAGTTATTAGCAGCGGTGCGAGCTAACTTCGCTTTTCTCTTATCTTCCTTTTCTTGTTCTTTACGCTTCCTCTTGGACTCCTTTTTCTTTTTCCTGCGGGAACATTGGGTTCGTTTGTATAGATATTCGTTTAACTCCAAAGAATAAAGAACTGACGATTCTTTTTCTTTGTTAAATGACATTTATCATAGACGGCTAAATTATATAAAAACTAAGGGAACTATAAAAAATGCTTAAATCACTATGACTGGGAAAATTATTATCAAGTGAAAAATACAGCACAAAATACTTATGATTTTTTTATTCATCCATAGTAATGTACTACTAAAAATTGAGGTATTCCATAACATGAAAATTATTAATCTAGCACAACAGTATATCATTTGTAAGGTGATGATGAATGTAATAAGAGTTTAACATTACTTGTCCTTCTTCTTCTTTTTTTTCTTATCATGATCAGCTCCAGGTTGGGGCTGCTGGCCCAGCTCTTGCATCTTGCGGTTCCGTTTATATTGTGCAGTCTCTTCGAGGAAGTTACGCACTTTGTCTTCGTAATCAGAATCTTCTTTAGTCATTTCAAGGAACTTGCGCACCTAATTTGTACATAAAAGTGATTAATATTGCCATATGTTAATATAGAACGGAAACGGCATAAGCATTGAAATTTTTGGATTTTATTGGTGTGTTATATTACGAGCAGAACAAGAATTTGTAATATATATTTTTTTTCAATAATACGAAATATAATAAGTTTTAATACTGACTTTCATTTCATAATCTATGTCGGCTTGAGATCGCATTGGCACATTGCTGGGTTCTTCAACAGGCGGTGGTGGCGGTTGATACCCATAGGGATGGTTGAACTGAGAGTTGTGGGTGCGGGAAGCTGAGTCAGCGTCTCCAAGTATCGCCATACGCTTGCTTAGAGGCGACAGAGAGCGTTGCCGTTTACTGTTCGACTGCGACCGTCGTTTCTTCTTACGATTGGGTTCTTCAGAATCTATGGAAAAAATCAAAAGTTGTGATGTATTATGCGGAGGAAGCTTTACAATTAGACAATATAATGCAAAGATAATAAAAAAATGGCGATTAACTAACTACTTTTCTAAATTGTTTTCATAAAAATGTAAAAAAATTTATAAGAAGTAGATATCTTATATGTGATCATTTAATTGACATACACTACACTAGTGTTTCTCAACTTTTTTAGTACATGTTCGACTTTGAGTAAAAATTATTTCCATGTCCTCCCTTGGACCTTGTTAGTTTTATCTAATACCCTCCAAAACAAAAAAAGCTAAAAAGTGCAACATTACATTAGCATTTTTTTTTTAAAAAACTTTCAAATTGCCCCCTAGTGGGACCTATGCCACATTAAGAAACACTGCACTACCACAGTTGTGAAACTCCCTTACCACTAGAATCAGAAGATGATGATGAAGATTCTGATGACGAGCTTGAACTTGAGGAATCGCTTGATGATGATGATGAACTGCTAGATCTTTTCTTCTTTCCTTTTCCTCGCTTTTTCTTTTTCTTCTTATCTTTTTTCTCTGTAAGATTCAGCAACTGTTTTAGTGTTTCTTTCATCTCAAACGACTTTGCTCCTGTAAGACCCGGCAACAATAATTCTGCTGGTTCAATTAACGGTTTTGTGGTGGATGTCTTGCTCTTAAGGAAATCAAGAGAGTTTTGTGCTTCTTCATGAAATGGTATGATAGCTAAACAGTCTTCATATGCTTTTTGTGCCTCTGTTATTTTATTCTCATCTTCATAGCTACGCCCTAAAGCTACTAAAGTTTCTCCTAAGTACTTTCGGGCATTAGCATGATTTGGATTTAATTTCAATGAAGTCTCGAAATCTTCAATGGCTTTTTTAAATGTACCACTATTTGCGTATAAAGCTCCTCTAGCAACAAGTCCCTCAACATTTCTGGGATCAATACTCAGTGCTTTATTGAGACATTGAAAAGCTTCTGAATGTCTTCCTGCCTTAAAATGTTCTATGCCTTCTGCAACTGAACGGAATGCCCACTTGCTTGCTTGAGCTTGACGTAGTTCATCTGCATATTCAGTAGGTTGGAATCCTCCCCTGTTTGTATTAAACACATTTTTATTAAAACTGTACACATACAACAAAAAATACTATACATATAATTTAAAAAGCTAACATTACCTTAGCGAAGCAAAATTAGTGCAATGCATGTTAGCAATCCCCAGAAGTTCAGAGAGATATTGGACGCAGTTAGGGTTATTGAAGCCAGGGCTCTTCTCTAAAATGGCTTCATAGCTTTCCCCTTTCATATCCAATGTTTTCCTGTTCAGAAGTTTTTTAATCAATAATAAATTTAAACGAAACTGCATTTTCCTTTGTTTATGTTACAAAGTCAATGATACTCAAAAACAAAAAAATATGGTTAAAACTGACTTTTTGTTTTATTTTCAACATTATTATCCTATCATAACTGTCTGCTTAATGTCACACGAACATAATCCTCACCTGTTCCAATGAAGCTGTTCTAAAAATGTTATTTTATTGGTATATTATTCTTTCACACAAAATAGTACATCATAGATTAGGTAATGCCGCCTCAAGATGTGATATTAATATTACCAAAATTGTCTCAGCTACAATCATTGAATGTGGTGGATGTGACAAACAGGTCTTTGGGATCGTTGCTAAACCTAGAAAAAAACACCCTAAAATAATGACAAACAGTGTTCCTTAACAGCCCAGTAGTTTTCAGAACACCTACGCGAACCAACAACACCTTGCGCCGCTACTTTGTTATTCTTTGGGAGCCACACATCGGCTAAACACATAAGCGCTGTGACTAGTCCATTTTATTATAAATAAATTACTCCAACATCCAATAAAGTTTCATTACATTAAAGTCCAATTAATTGTTTCAGATAATTGCTGGAATATTAAATATTAACTTTAATATTGGATTACATGAATTCCAGAATGCACTAGTGAACCCTATAGAAATGTACTGACCTTCTCCTTCTAGTAAAAAAATGTTTAATAGTCAAATTCACTTAGTATTGACATAAAATCCTTGTGAAATTGAAACAAAATCTTCAAAAAAGACAGTAATATCCTTCAGGATTCCATGTACAATATAAAAACTGTCAATTTATAGCAATGTTATAATGCATTTTGTATTGCAAACTTGGGTGAGCAGTGTAAATTGTACTGAAATGTGATCAGAAACCAGTGATACAAATATTTATAAATAAATCCTCTTGATTTTTTAATTGTGTGGTAAATCTCAGACAGACAAGGCAATTGACATCACACATAAAATAATCCCTTTTTTGTTCTACAAAAGCAGAGGTATTATTACACTTCATAACAAAGATAATCCAAGTAAAATCCTGTATAGTGTTCATTAAATGCCATTATTCCTCTGGCTGTTGATTTTTAACTTTATGGATGGTTATCCTTTATTTGAAATCAATGTATTTGATTTGTTATACCATTGTATATATATTGCTGATACCACTGATTTTATAGATTCCCCATCTTCACAAAAACAAAAACTTATAAAATCTACACACACAACATGTCATAAATAAACAGCCATGACAGCTCTGTAAATATAAAATAAAATATAGTTTAATTCACAAAATTAGTTTTTTTACATACTTGTAAATGAGAGGAAAGTCATCAGTGCTGAGTAGTCCAAGAGGTGGTTTTGGAGGCGGGTCTTCTGGGCCACGAGTAACGCCTTTCATGCCGCACACCATTTTGTCTGTATCTGGAATTACTTCGATAACTTCGCAGCAAACAGTGTCATTCATCAGGTAGTTTCTTGAGACATTTTTCTTGTCCATAGCTGGTATGATATTTGCTACAGGAAGGAAGGCCTACGAATAGAGGATTATATTAGTGTAACATTCTATATTTCATAAAAATAATTTCTCTACATTAAAATTGTTTTATAATACCTTGACATTGATATCTGCAACAAATCTAGAAGTAGGACCCGCAGTACATAACACCTTGAGCATCATTCCAGATTGAGTTCTGTTGATGACTGCACCTATTATCAGTTCTCCGGTTTTGACATTCTAAACAAATAAGTAAAAATTAAGAAAAGTCATATTTAATTACATATATTTTATTTTTATTTCTAGTAGAAACTAAGGCATAAATTTATTGTATTGGTATATTTAAACCATGACTAGTTTATAAAACTTGTTGCAATAAAGAGAAAGTAAATATCTAACCATTTAAGATGATGATCTCATAGTGTGTAGGAGGACATGAAAAATAACTAATGAAAAGGTAACACTTACTTCAAAAAAATGCCGTAACCGTGCAGATTTGTCAACATTCAAAAATGTTTCAAATGGGGGCATCAAGGCATACATATCTGCAAGAGACAAATAAGTCGTTAGCAATTTTTATTAAATAAAATAAATCTGTGCATGTTACATTGACCATTTTAACAAAAGGAGTTTAGAGGCAATATGTTAGTAGTTGGTATGACCGAAACTATAAGTGTAAAACTAATATTTTACTACTTACTGTCTTCTGGTGTAGTAGCATCTACTCCTAAGCTGGAAGAAGAAGGAGTTTCCTCCAATAAAGTTGCATCGAACAAGGCATTTGCTTCCTTAGCGATGAATTGGTGAAGTTTTAAACGTTTGCTACGGTCTTGGAAAGTTAGATGTTTATGCCTTGACTGGTATACAGCAAAATCTAAACCTCCCACGCCAATCTTCGACAAATCGTCCTCTCCTCGCTCGGACTCCCAAGTTTTTTGTAATTGCTGCCCATGGTAATTAATGGATTGCGCCACCAACGTGGCATCTAAAGGAGTTTCCATGTTACACTGCAAAAATAATTACATTGTAATAAATGACGGTCATAATCCTAAACCTGCACTATCGAACTATAACGACGCCATTTTGTTTTAAAAAAATTCGAAGCAATATTTTAAAATTGTTGTGTAATTAAAAATGAAAAAATAAGATAAAACTTACCGCTGTTAAAAACTATATTTGCCAAACCAAAAATACACTATTTTTCGTTCCACATATTATTCTTCATAAGAATATGGAGCACACCGTCGCCTTTAATAAGATGGCGACGAAACTACGAATTACAGTGTTCTATGTTTAAAAATATTATTTATTTCTTACCATATTAAATACTTAATAAGGTAACACTACAATAAAAAGAGTCCATTACGCAACATCCAAAATTTATAAAAAAATATCCATCCAAAATTTATAATAATACAAACATCCAAAAATATGAAATTTTAAAATTCAAGCATTCTTTTTCTTGATAATTATACAATACACGTCAATACAGAATTAAACAAAGTTATATTTAAAATAATTAACTTTTCATATTTTTCAAAGTCCCCTTTTACTTTTTAAGATTTTAAAGTTATTTTTAATTCTCTTAAATAAATTCCTATCGTTTCATAATAATAGCTTCATCAATATCATTTATAACTAAATTTTTATTAACAGAACAATGTTTGTAAAGTCAATTTGTAAAGTCAAAAATTAAAATAAATAAGTAAACGATGATCCTCCGTCGCTTTATGCCAGGGTCACAGATATGTTTTCGCTCATCTACGCGGTCCTTGGGAGATATTCTCCCACTTTCCTTCTCTGGTAAGGCGCTCTGGAACGTATAGCGGTACGCTCCTATTATACTCACCTGGACACCTCTCTAATCCGTCAACCAGAGGCCATGAGAGACAGCAGTGCAAGCTCTCCAGGCTTCCTGCGGCGGATCTAGTCTCAGGCTCCGCCGCTAATAATTATACGGCCGCGGATGATAGGAGAGTAGCAAAACGTAATGCCGACCTTCGCTACCACAACGGTCCCTCCGCCGCCGCTTCAGCAATGAGGCAACGCTTAGTCGCGAAGGTTAGGAAGATTCTCCTCTCCTGTGATTCCACCTCGGGTAGAGTGGGCAGTAAGCACGGCGCCTTGTACACCATAATTATATAAGAATATACATTGCGGTTAACCGGCCCACATACGAAGTGATCTCTTCGAGATCGCATGAAGTGGTCAAGTCGAGTCGGCCGGTAAGTTCGTCTTAGCTTTACTGTGGGTGACCAAGTCACCCACAGTAAAGCAAGACAAGAAAAGGCGGGAACTAGTTCGAGGGGCGTAATATATAAAACATTTTTACGGCGCTAATATAATCAGCAATGATCTAATTTCTAACGAAGATATAATTAGATTTTGAATTTTAATAATATTTAATATGTTTTTTGTTTAGTCGGGTGTTTTTTTACAACAGTTGTACAGAAGTAAACGGTACTGTAACTGTCGCAATAGTAATGGACGAATGTATTTTTTGTTCAATTTTATAAAGCAATTGATGAAAATTGTTTTTTGTAAAGTTATAGCATTAATTTTTGTTTAAAATAAAAATTTCACTATAACACGATGCGTTTCTATGAATTTAAAAAATGTACAAGTTTGAACATGAAATTAGCTATAACAAAAATTTATTTCAAATTTAGTTAGTAGTAATTTTGTAGTTAGTTCCTTTCATAACGGAACAGTCGTACATTTTTCTAAGGCATTTTCATCAAAAATATATTTAATTATTTAACAATTTTTACAGACGAGAAAGGATTTTAATATGAAGAAAATGTAGTCATACAAAAGTGCTACTGGCGGTTAACTATTATATTTTCAAACTTAGAAAATGTTAAAAAAATAAATATGTTTCTCTATATCTTGCATACTTCAAAGCGGTCATAAAGCGTCATTGGGAAGGTCTCACTTCAATAGGAGAGGCGAATACAAAAGACGAAAAGAGGGCTAGGTAATGGCAGACACAATGGAAATACTGTTTGGACTAGGAGGCGGCCCGCCCTCCGCACAATGGTGGACCGCGAAACTTATTTTATTCCTCAACACTTATTTATTTTCAGTACCCACCGACTTCTTTTCAAGTTTTCCACGTGAACGTGCTCAAATATTTTACACGAAGTTATATCTTGCTATAGTATTAATAAACTAAATCTTTAACAATGTCAATAGTATAGTTTTTAAGTTACTTCATCTTAGGTACCTAATATTTAAATAAATCGATATGTAAAATGGTTGAAATATTATGTTGCTTGTAATAATTTTGGTACAAATAATTAAAAACTGTTACTGCGCAAATCTTTGAAAGATTGGTGCAGAAATTTAGGCCTATATTATTATTATAAATGTGAAGCCAGCTAATAAAACTATTACGCTAATGTCAAGTGTCGCACGGTAAAACGGAAAGAGCAAAAATAGTTTACTATTGAATAAAGAAAGTTTTTCTTTTATAAACAAAAGCTTAAAGGTTTAAAAAACTTTTACATCGATGCTACGAAAGCTGTCTACGATCTACGTGTCTACGTTTCTACGCGGTGGAATCACAAAAAGAATTGTATTAAAAAAGAAATTTTGCATATTAATATTTACTAACCATACTGTGAGTTATTATATATCCATCAAATTATCCATTAATATTAACGTATTTTGACACTCAATACAACAAGTTATCTAAGGTTGGATTATAGTACAAACTAATACTCTATTTCGTTTAAATAAGTCACTTAATTGCTTGTCATTTTTAGTGAATACGAAAGTAAATTGGTTATGTTTGTATATGCAAGATGTATTGTGCGGGTTCACACAATACGCCGCGCGGCTTTGTGTCTTCCATTCGCGCCATTGTCATCGGACATATTACCCAACGTTTCCACATTGTATCAGCTCTTCTCGTAGCTGGCTTCTTCCTTTGATGAGGCATGTATCTTATTTGACGTTGAGTAACTTAGTGGTGTCTATTTTTGGTTGCATTTCTTTTATTTATTCAAAACTTTTTGTTGTTGCTGGAAGTGCCTGGTTATCCCTACATAACTTTAATAAATCTATATCTTTATAAGCTGAACACAAAAAGTACCGATAGACTGCTTCTAGCTAGTAAATATTTGTAATAAGTTTTTTTAATGTCACAATACGTTTTTTAATAGGACATAACTTTAAGAAAGTACTGTATTATGTTTTGCTACTTTATTTACCATTCAATGAATTCGACGACGAAAAATAAGGCAAAAATTGTTTAACATTAAAAAAATTGTCTTAATCGCTATATATATATAAACATTTGTATCGTCCATGTGGATTGTAATCAATATTTAGTATTGTCTTCTGGAGCACTTGAAACCATTTTTATTTTCTTTAATATACCGATACTCGAATATATAATGTTAGCAAAAAACTTAACTAAAAGTTAACTACAAGTAGTAGCAGACGCAGCGGTAGTAGCAGTTGAAATAGTAGTGGTAGCAGTAGGGGAATAAGAAGAAGAAGAAGAAAGGAAAGGGAGAAAGACAGAAAGAAAGATAGAAGGAAAAAAGAGTGAAACGGATAAAAAAACTTATAATAGAAAATGTATGTAATTGGATGTACATGGCTCTGTGTATATATCTAGACATATCTGCTCTTGTAGTGACAAGGGCAAATTACTACGGATTTCCACTGATTATAATACCAACAGCGTTTATTTATTTATTTATTCTTTATGTACACTTACACGAATATATATAGAACAATATTATTTAATAAAAGTAACATAGTGTCACAAAGGCGAGCTTAACCCTAAAAAGAGTTCTCTTACAGCATAC
>DWLS01007921.1:0-10322 GCA_018246255.1 Pachliopta kotzebuea | reverse complement strand
TTATAAAAACAAACAAGTATATGATAAGCAAACAAGGGCTCCGACAATAGTCCGAGGAATAAAAGAGCATATCAAAAAAAAAAAAAAATACTGAAAAATAGCACCTTTATTAACAGAATCTTTAGTATTGGTTACATGGCAAAAATGCTAGATATCCTGCGATTTATGAGAATTTACGAAATATTCTGGTTTTATTTCCTAGCTGTAATTTTAGTATATATGCCAAATTGTTAGTTTCTAATACTAAAAGTACTAGCACAGTCATAACTTAAGGAACTTGTGGATAACTAAATTGTGAAAACGAAATACCACTAAGAAATTTAATTTGGTAATGAAAGAAATTTCACAGTATTATTATTTACATTTAGTTTTGTAAATTACATGTGCTATGTTGTATTTTGATAGTTAAACCATTATTATCTGACCCAAATTGACCCGTATCCACACGCTACCAAAACGGCTCATAAAGAGTTACTGATCACAAAAGATTCATTTTCCCTTTTGCAACTTTTTGTCAGCATGGTAAAAGTTAGTATATTTTTTAGCTTTCTCGATGATTAATAACGCTATATTTATCTTTAATATTACAACAGTATTTACAATAATTATAAATGATAATTGTTCAAACTCTTTGGACACATAAAAACAGAATCGTTTTAAAATGTATATGAAGTTTGTCAAAAATGTATATGAAGTTTGTCAAAAATGTTTGACGACTGCCTCGTGTTCCGGAGGCCGGCGCGTCGATGTGGACGTGTCTACTGGTCTCTTTGTGCCGTGCAGAACATAATAATTGTAACAATAACTTTCGAGGCATTGATTTTCGTAATACAATAAAATAAAATAATGTCTGTAGCTGTACCACTTACATATGACATCCTAACTGACCATATATATTACACCATGTTCAGCTCCATTCATCGCTTGCTTGAACATAGGAAATAAAAGTCATGTACACTTAAAATCAGGTTTATCCATCATCATATTCAGAACTCAACTTGGAATCGTAAACCCATATGATGCGACAACAGTATGTCTTTTTTTTCGGAAAAATATAACTAATGGTGGTTTTGTTGGTATTGTAACTGGACTCGCAGGTTGTTTTGCTTTAAATTTTTTTCTTATAATTTTGATACTGTATCTAAAAAGTATGTATCAAAGTATTTTAGGTTAATGTTAAAAACAAATAACTTGTGAAAGATCAGTACACTCCGCTCGCTCACTGGAGAGCCGAAGCGAGCTTTAATTTCTTATGTGAAGTAGCGTTTGGCAACCATACATGTTACAGCTAGGAATGATTCATTCGAATCTTAATTAAAAGCCAAAAAATCCAAATCTAGCGGAATGCTGGCAATGTGCCACTGGCATTTTAGTTCATTATTACGAGTACCGAAGACAAAAAGATTTTACTTTGATATAATTAAAACTTGACAAAAGAATCTCAAAAGAGTACTCGGTGATAAATTCGTTTTTAAACTTTAATCGTTAGAGTTTCGTTGAAACAGTAAAAAATCGTATTGATATTAAATATCGTAGATAATAGAAAATTTTAAATTATAAATATGTACTCAAACTTTTCATATTTATATGTCATATTTATACAAGTGATTACAAACTACTTTCTATGAATATTAAATTTATACATAAATTACAAATTGTGTTAAGAAACAGATTAAATTAAAATAGGAAAATGTTCATACTTTAGCTAAAAAAAACTAAATTTTTTATGTACATACTTAAAATAAAAAAAAAATACACTTTATACATGTAAATTGTTTTGTCAAATGTTCACATTGTTAACTTGAGTACATACATTTATCTCGTAAATTCATACTGAAATTTTTCATTTACAGTTTTACACTGTTATGGCTGAAGGTAATTATTATTTTATACTGCAGATACATGGTTTGCTATATAGTAATGTTTTTATATTTTTAATTCACATACTAACTATATCTATCTATATTTTTATTATTATGTACGTTTCTAATTATATTCATAAATGAAATCTATTTTACGAAAATAAGAAATATTAATTTTTAATATATTACAGCATAAACAATGTTCAGAATCGTTATCGCCGTAATAAAGTTATTAATGAATAACTTTTAAAGGCTGTTGTACCGAATTCGAAGTTGGGTACATGTGATGAGTAGGTAAAAATATTGGTGAGTTACATTTGATTCAAAAGCCTTTACGTGTTGAAGATTTTCTAATCAACATTTCAAGTAGCGGCGGCGGCGGGCGGTGTCTCCATAAATTACGTATCAAGTATGGGTAGAAGCTTTATGAAAAATGTTTTCGTTGCAACTCTCCCAGCGGATACTTGCTGGTTTCTAACTAAACACAATATATCTTTTGGTACGTTATCTCCTTAAACTTTATATTACATTTCACAAGATTCATGTTAAAGGATATTAAATGTCAATAAAATTAAATAAAATCACACTTCCAAATGTCTTACCGTGAATATTTTAATAGAAATTAAGTTATTTTCTTTTCATGTTTCAGAAATGAAGACGAGATATTTCATCGGTCGTTTAACTCTATGGAGAAAGATTTGTCGGCGATTCACTATAATGCTATAACCGATAGAGCACTACACGTCGAATTGAGAGCCACGCGATTCCAATCCGCTTTCGATTCGGAGACAAAGGGAAACTTCGATAGAATTGGATCATCAAGCTTAAGGATTGGACACTATTGGTGCCGTTCGTGCCACGGATTTGCGAAAGCTATCAAAACATTATAATGTTATTTCTGCGCATGTATAAATTATTATAATATATAAATCCAATAGCTCTCGATATTTTAATGTCCAACGTTTCGATGGCGTAATGCAGAATCCGTGAGCGTAAATTTATTCTGTCGATTTGAGCACACATAGCCGGGGCCTAATCCAAGTCGGACGGGTACAAACGACATCGTCAGGTGATATCAGTTGCAGCTGCGACGTGCTCGCTCCGAGATTCACTTACGGATTGATGGCAATGCAACTCGATATATACTCCGCACTACAAATCATTGAATCTTTGCGTAAAATAACATTGGCGATGGCTTAGAAATTTTCTACCAGAATCTTTTAATACGAAAAATAATACAGGTGAATAACTGAAAACTGTGTATGTGAGCTTAAAACCGTTTCCTGATCACTAATGTATACTTATTCAAAATGTTCATATTGTTATAAAAAGTTACGTTAATTAAAAGTAATTATCATAGAATTTGTTTATAGTAAATCACTTTTTGTAATAAGAGTATTTAATTATAAAAATAAACACTGTGGTATATATTAAATAATATATTTCATAATGTGTACAGGCGTGCGGGTCATAAAGTCAGTGTGAGCGCGGTGCAGGGGCGGGCACTCATCAGGCCCTCGATATTTCACCGTACATTACAAACGGTGCGGCGGACAACTGAAGTTAATTGGATGCGCTGGCCACAGCAGGGCACAGCTATGAAATATAAAACAGACCGGGCGCGTTTCCAGGTGAGTGCAGGCCCATTATCTCGTCTGCAGTCGACGTAACGTGCTCTCGTCGTTACCGTGGCGCGTCCTAAACTCGCTATGGCATGCAGAAGTTATGTTGAAGTGACAACTGATGAGCTGGCGGCGCGCTGAGCTCTCCGCTTACGTTCGCCACAGTCGCGAGACGCATATGCGCCCACACGTTTACGTAAAGGAGCCGGTATACGTTGAAAGCGCGCCCGGCGAAGCAATCCATAAACGATGTTTACAGCGAACACTCGCACACAATACGTTTCAAACGGACTGTGTAATAATGGCCCATCAAAATTTCTACGCTAGAGTTGTCGGGCCGATCGGAAAAATTCACTCGACTCGACTCCAAAGCGGCCTCGTAATCCGCCGGCGCCGCTCCGCTATGTGTGAAATTGAAATTAAAAATCTATTAAAGTAGAAAGATTGGAATATTACATTCGTTGATTTTTACATTTCCGAGTAACCCCCTTGTGGGAGGCTCTATTTATATTAAAATAAAATACACTGCATTTTATAGCATCACCGATTTATTTTATAACGTATATCACAATTTAAAATTAGTTAAAAATGAATAGCGTTAGCTTCATTCAATATATATTGTAGGCTGCCTATTTTGAAAGTAGTGTAAGTCCATTATTTCTCGATAAAAAAAATATTTGGTTAACATATCTGTTAAGTAAAAATGTAAGTAAAATTTATTATGTGAAATTGTATGACACATTGCGTCTACTGTTTTATCATTATGTAATATTTTAAATAAATTTGTATTAGATGTTTTAACTTAGAGGCTTTGAAAATTAACAAATGCAAAAACGTCTAATTTTCAAAAGTCAAATATCGATTGAATTTACTGCACAATAATCCAATCTTGTTAACAAACAATGCCAGGATATAAAATAGAAGTAATGTTTAATATATTAGAAGCTAATTACATTGTTTAAATTGCAAGATATTTGCAGTATTTATATACTCTGCATGTGGCAGTGTTACGGATAGGGACTAGTTTTACATAATAAATTCTCCTTAAACTAAACATTCATTACTGACATCACATATTTCCCAAAAGTGGACTTACATCATTTGCAAAATAAACAGGCCCTTCAATAATCAAAGAATTGACCTTATAAGAAAAAAGAAGACATTGTAAAAAGATATGGGCACCTATATTTTTCCTCGAGTATTTAAGTTAGGTGAGTTAGGTATTACTGGAGTTCTTATGAAATTGTTGAATGTAAGAACATGGAGCGTGCTTCACGTTTAAGCCCAGATTTATTGTCATCGTGATAAACCGTTCTGCAGAGCACCATTCGTCCATTAACTGACGTCACGGGCTTTGGTTCGCAACCGAAAATGGTTTTTGTTCGCGTCACGCACCGGGCCAGCAAAACAAATATTTAAAATGGAAATTGGGTTTCGTCTATTGAACTATAGATACAAAATTTAATTTAACGACTAAAGTCAAATTTAAATAAATAAAAATGTTAAAAACAATAGGTCCGATTAATGATTGTTTAATAACGCATTTATGTTGTATTTATTACTAAAATTAAATATGTTATGATACATATTAGTTTTTATTTTTTTGCATTTACATAACGCTATTTCAATAATTGTTGATCCGAGAAATAAACTGAAAATAATACTTTTACATAATTTTTTAGATGTTTAATTTATATGTGATATATAAGGGTAAGGTAAGGTATATAGTAAGGTAAGGTGTATAAAAAAACTTCTCCAGGAGAAAGTAGAGAGAAACCAAAGTTTTTTTTATCTTGTTTACCAAAGAAATGTACGTCAATTGTGCTTTCGTTTGTAGATCCTTTGTTTAATTCATATCTACTCTTATACAGTAAAGTTAACTTTCTAAATATTTTATTTATTTCAGAGATACTAGAAGAACAAAATAGATTATTTACGATCTGAACATATTCAGTTGTCATTATACAAGTCGGAAAAATGCGGAAACCAAATGATTACCTCATACATTGCACAGCACAAACAAAATATTCTGCTGTTTAAATAAAAATGTTATACTAAAGTACATTTTTCCATTTCATTGACGAATGTTAAATATGAACGCAGCACAAACCAACATTCCTAAATATTTACTAAAATAACTATCTATTATAAATGCAATCTATGATGCAATCATCATCATCATCTCAGCCTATTGCAGTCTAAAAAACGAGTTGAAGTCGAAAACGATTATAATAATATTAAACTCCATGAGACAGCTTTCTTTAGACGAGCTTTCAGCATCGGAAATCGCAAATTGCTTATTGAATGCAATTGACTATATTCAGTATAAAAGTTAGTATGAAAATAATGAGGACAAAAGGATAAAATATAAACACAAAAATGGGAAAAATGTAGAATGATTTGGAAGTTTTAATTGGCATTTAATGGTGGTAGGTCTCTATTGCAGAAGCTTGTTTAAGTATTACAGCGGCAGTTTAAAATATGTCAAGTTCCAGTTTAAAAGACTCTGTTATTAGTGAAATTGGTAGTGTATTGATCTTTAAATGCGAATTGCATAATGTGGTGCAGTATACCTATTCTGTCATGTTGTTCGACAAACTTGGGGAGAACTTAATGATTAATTGAATTAATTAGGCGGTATACAGATATATAGTTGCTTAGTTGAATAGAAAGAAACATTATAAGAGTAACGGGAAATATAATAATAATCAATTTTAAACTCTCTTAATATTTTTACAAATATATTTTACTTATGATATAATATTAATTACATTTATTTCTACATTACTAATTATTTACATAACAAAGATATGGATGTTATAGTAATTAATAAATCATAAATAATAAATCAGATAAGAATCATTGAATGTTTCTTACAAAATAAAATATTTCGCTTTTGATTTAATTTTAAAGGCAACTTTAAAACTGAGGAATACTTGTTTTGTTCGTTGATGGGTATACAAAACTCTTGCGTCACAACGGCTGGATGCTAATTTTCGGTGATCAAATTAAATGCGGCTTCAGAAAACTATTCGCCTTATATTTCACAGAAATTAGCTTATTTGCCAGATATGTATATTAGTGAGACGGGCCGGCGCCGAGCCGGTTCCGCCGAGCAGAAAATTTAGGATCTCATATGAAACATAGGCGGGCAAGAAAGTAGCAGCATTTTAATATATCAAAGGTATATTCAATGAGACCTATCATATTTGAATAACAAAGCGTTACATTACGAATTTATTGTACAATCTTATTCGTATCTTTTAAGGAAAACGATAACCGGTAAATTTTTGTGAACGATTTTCGTCGTATCAAACCGATGACAGATTTATAAGGTGATAAAAAATTCATGTATTTACTTAAATATCTACATAAAGTCGACCTTGTGCTAATGAAATGCCGCTTTAATTATAACAATAATTAGTAATCAATCGAAATAATAATATACGGTGTGCGATAGCTGTGGTTTTGAACATGGAGAAATAATAGAAAAAAAATTACACAAGGTAGGCATCAACCATACTTGGCTAGTAACAATCCTCCTGAAGCTGGAAGGGGAAAATTCGTTAATAATACCAATAGTATTAAAATTAGGTTTTAAATAACAAATATTATTATAGTATTTTTATTTACAGGTCTATTAGTGAATATTTTCAATTTTATAAATGATATTTAGTATTAAATATCCCATTCAAAATCCATTTATATTTACATCTAGATAGTTTATATGAAGATAGAGTACAAAGGACCACGTAGTACCCGTAGCGACGTTGTATTTGCTCTCATTATTTGCACACACACGGGGCTGATGATTAAATCATAAATTAATGTTTACATCGAATGAAAACGTTTCCATACGGTTATTTATTAATATGTTCATAACATGAGCAACATGTTCAACATTTTGTTGCATTATTTATTACTTTTATAACAACTGCCTGGAGTTAAAAATTTTGTTTACACTATAGCTTATAGAAGAAACTTTCAAAATTATTATAATAAATTTCTGTTACAAAGATACAAGAATAAAAAACCTATTAAATAAAAGTGAGAATTTTATTTATTCCGAATTTTTCACGTGACATAATCTTCTTCTGTTATATTATATTAATTATCTATCTGTCTTGTTACATTACCTCTTTTTAGGCGCTTTATCTCGTATATCATTGACACGGATCATTGTATTAGTAGATATTTAAAGAAATCATATATAAAGTATCCAAACCATAACACGATCGTCATTTAATATTCTTACTGTACCTCAATATAAAAAAAACACAAAATGTGGAAGTACGAAATAGACTTGCTATTTATATCGACTTTTTAAGTCAAAGAAAACATTGCCTTTTATTTTCCCTTAATGTATACGAATGTACGATTGTATTCCTTAATTATTATTATGTAATCTAGATTAGTACTAATAAAAAAAATTTGCTCAACTCTTCAAAAAGGCTATATCGAAGTTGTTAAGGATTATTGCGTCATCTGTAATTTTTATTTTCGGCTAGACGCAGTTTATGGGAGAAACATGACTAACGGACGTAAAACTGGCGCCAGATCCTTGGTAGTCGGCGGGCTGCCGGTTTAATGATGTCTTTTGTTACAAAAGTAAAAATGTATATATATATTTACATCGAGTTATAATTTTAAACAACTTTTATTTGTATGTAATTGAGCTCGTGATAGCCTAGTGGTTTGAACACCGGCCTTTCACTTCGTAGGTACCGGGTTCGGATCCGGCTTGCACTAATTATTCTTTCAGTTTATGTGCAGTTAGTATAACTCAAACTAATATTTCGTGCTCTGACAGTGAAGGAAAACAGTGAGGAAACCTACATATATTTCATGACCTCATGACCATCCCTGGTCGGACTAGTATGTGAAATGGAGAAGGCAATGGCAAATCATCACTCTATTATAACTGCCAAGAAAGTCGCGTGTTTCAAGTCATGATGACCACGACCCTCAGCCATGAGGAAATACGACTTAGAAGAAGAATTTTGTGTAATAGTTATATGATTGTTCGTGTCGATGAAATAAGTTTAAACAATTTTTGATTTAACAAAAGACCGGCAAAGCATTTTACAATTGTTTTCTTGTTAAACTCCGTTTTTCTTAAAGGATCATTGTAATTGTCCGATAATACTCTTTGTCTAACCAATATATAATAGTTCTACGTGTTATGATATAACACGTAGAACTATGATCCCATTTCTTATATTTTTTTACTATTATAAGTTTTTAATATGCGTCTTAATGGGCAATGTCGCCGAGAATTATGCCTACAATACTTTAGCGTAATACATGTACGTATTTAATCAACTGAATTTAATAACGTTGTTATGTGTACATATATATACATTAACAGAGATAAAAAAACATCCCTCTTTGGATTTCGTTTTAAGCTTCTCGCTTTAAGCATAGAAGTATAAGGATTGATTCGTTAGAATTCTGCAAAACGAAAAAGTATAATTGACAAAGGAAACTATTATACGTTTCATTTTCTTGCAATGAAATAATTTTTACTACAAGTTTAGATAATACCGTTATTCGATTTGTTTGTTAAACGAGCACCTTTATTGTATTGTTAAACCAATCTTTGATTTTATAATAATAAATATCGACGGACGTTAAACAAGTTTTTCTAACGAAAGTATCTAGCAAAGTTAAAATTAATGAAATTAAAAATGTTCGAACTTAAGGAGGTGAGCGGGAGACTAGTCCCAACGTGGAAGTTTATCAAGGGAGATAAGAAAGTTTTTCTTATTAAGTATCAAAGGAAATGTCGTAAATACAGAAATTAGCGAGGGTATCATCGCCGGAGCCGTGTGTAAACATCTAAAGTTTGAAAGTGGAGTCGCGACGCCGTCCCGTCGCCGTCCCGTCGAGCAATCTTGTCGGCCCGCAACGTGCAACTTGCTGCCTCAATATTAGTCCTCTGTATCAACTCATGCTATATTAGTTTTGTTTGACGAGTTAAAATCATATCTGCGATACTCAATCACATTTCGGTACGGATTATTTGGTTAGGTAAATAATAAATTAAACACAAAACTATTAAAACTAAACATACATATATCAAACTATCCAATTAGTTTTTTTAATAAACTTTGTCCACAATAGATATACATACTTATATGAGTTAAAGAAACTAAAACGGAAGCATTGAAAGATCTGATGTCTACTTCAGGAATGGTTAAAACTTGTTTTCACTGGCCTTTTTACAGAATATTAATTATAATTAATTTAAAAATATTTTTGAAGAATATAAAACCTGGAATAATAATAACAGAAAGTGAATTATTTAATAAATTTAACAACAAAGGAATAAGAAAATAATTATGCCCATAAGCACTATATACGATTCATGTTTGTTAAGAGGTACAGAGACGCTTAAAACTTTTTCAGTATGTACTGATTTAAAAGAAAATTAAACCCAAAAATTAATAAAATCTCGCAAATTGTAAGATTTCGTAAATATAATTTATTAATTGATTAAATACATGCAATATTTAACAGTTTACGTATCTTAATAAACGGGAACATTTTGTTTTGCCCTCTTCAGCCGACACGTGTTGCGCCTCTCAATAGCAACTTAAGAGTCACGCACTTACAATCTCTCGGTAAAATTGAGTGGGAAAAAAAAGCTTTTTTGCTACAATATTAAAGAAATTAAAGAATTTTTGTGTTTATTATAATAACCGCAAGATTTTTCTTATTTTTTCACCCCTCAATATTCACTTTAGTACAAAGCAGTGAGCTGCTGAGTTTGTATTGTTGCAATATATTTAAAAATATAAACAGTACCTTTCATGTACTGGGATACGAAGCTTTACAG
>DWLS01007920.1:0-10322 GCA_018246255.1 Pachliopta kotzebuea | reverse complement strand
GTGTTGTTTACTTTAAGTTTTTAACACTAAACTTCACTGCAGTTAGAAATTTACAGGAGATCAATATCAGGTAAGTACACAACACGGAAACACATGCCAAAGGGGTCTGCGACACAAAAAAGCTTGGGGAACTTTGATCTAGACTCTAGACCATTGTTTCTAGTAGAGACGACGACGCGTCCAGTGGACTCTGGAGACTTAAAGACAGACGCCCAAGGGTCTGGAGAATATTTGAAGTGTCGAAGCATGCGAATTATGATACTGATGGCGATATTTGTCACGTGGTGCTGGAATGTGAACAGAGTTGAAGACGGCCTGGTGTTATACATCGTGCAGCGTGCTGGGGCATGCGTGCCAAGCGGAGAGGCAGGCGGCGACACACGTACACATACAAAGCGGTTCGTTACCGTGGTGGGACTGGGTCATGGCGGGGCCGGGGCCGGGGGCGGAGCCCGGCGAGCTGCGCCGCGCCCGCTGCGGGAACGAGCCCGTGTGGCTGTGCGACATGACGTCCCTGATGCGCGGACAGACGTTTACCCACTTTGTATACATTCACCTCACGGATACAACTCCGACAATAATCATACATAACATATATAACAATTATTTAATTCTGCTACACGAGTTCATCGGACCTCAGATCATGAACTGGGGAACGCAGAGGTAGCAAATCTTCTTCCTACCTTTGAGAATATACATTAAACTAGAGAGACGTTTATATTATTCGTTAGATAAAATAAAAAAATGACTTCTTAATGTACTAAAATGTTTTAAATTATAACTAAAAATTCTGTAAATTGCATCACCTTTTATATATAAAAAATAAGGTTTCGTGTCGCAGTTTGGTATATATTATATAAACGTTAAATCTATGACACTCTTATTTATGGTTGTTTTTTTTTTAATTACATTATTCCCCTTCGTATTTTGGGTAAGGATTTTGCTTATGCGTTGTTTTCTTTCTTTCTCTATCTTTCCCTAGTCTCCTTCCACTCTACATTTTTCTTTTCTCTCTAAGGCATCGCCTCATTTGTACATTACATTTCTCTTTTACATATTATTTTTCCTTATCTCTACATACATATATACATTCTATTGCTAACATTATTTAGCTTCTTACAATTTACATTTTTATATCAAATCTCTACTTTGTTACATTCTTCCAATTTTCCTGCTCTTACAATTTCCAATTTTTTATTTATTTATTTAACTTTGCCTCTTTTAAATTTGCGCTTTCTCCTATTTTACCTTTTTATTTTTATGTTGCTGTCTCTAATTTCTAATCCTATTCATTAATGGTCTTGTTCATTTTTATTACCTTCTCTACTACCTCTTTCGCAAATTTAATAAAGGTGTTGCGACTCTTGTCGTCACTCATCAGAGAGGCGATGTTACCCACATTAATCTTCTTTCCGAGGTTTATTTCGGCATCTGCCCTGTTTGCCCCAAATAAGGGACAGTTTTGTGGTTGTGTTAGAGGGCGCTGTGTACTCACGTGGGTCTGTAGTGTCGCTGGTGCGCGGGGCGGAGGGAGAGCGCGCGCCGCCGGCTGCGGTCCGCCGCGATCAGGGCGCAGCGCTCCGCCGCGGAGCTGCCCACGAACGTGTCGTGCAGCGTGTAGCATGCGGCGGTTATCTGCGCACGCGCATCTAGCATTCACTAACCGCCTACTGTTTACTCATTATTACATTGATAACCAGCAACCAGGGGGATCTAACACAACAACTCACGGGACCCAAGTCAAATCAACAAACGAGGCTCTGTCTCCCCACGAACCCGCATTGGACCAGCGTAGTGGGAGACGGCTCAAATCCTCCAATTATTGGGGAAGACCGATATCCTATGTCCAGCAGTGAACTTCTATCGACTGATGAAGAACCAGCGACTACACTGATAATCGATGCATGGTGGTAAGCTTATCTTGCTGGAAATCTATGTACCACCGCAGAACTTTATTAAACTGAAGTGTAAAGGACGTATAATATTTTTTACAAAGATTATATACTACACTTGGACGCAGACACATCACACATAGAGAATCTAAAGTATGGAACCATCACGAAATCAACATAAAATATACAAACAGAAGCGGAGAAAAGATAAGGTGAAGTAAAATATATCATAGACATAATTATAGATTAGTCCCAGTCGAACTTTGGTGATCTCAACGATGAGGTTTTGCCTAATCATTTGCCAGAGAACTTGTCCGTTGACAAGGTGTCATGATCACCTGCTGTATGAGCCGCCTGTGCAGGTCAACGTCCGCGCCCCGTATGCCATCGCGGTCCTGGTGCAGTTGCAGGGCGCACAGGAGCGCGTCCCTGATGGTCTGCACCGTGCTCTGAACGCGCTCTGTCTGCATTAGCCTCCGCACCAGGAAACCCTTCGCGTACGCTACTATCTTTGTGGCCGCCGCACGCTACAACCATTGGACGGGAAAATACATAAAAGTGTGAACAAAATAGCGACGCCCTCGATTATAAATAAACTCACCTAAAGCCGTGCAAACAAACCAACTGATTAACGAAGTCACATTGATCTCCTAGTAGGAATAAGCATGACAAATATAGCAAACAACACTAGAGAGTAATAAGGATATAAGCAAGAAAAAGACAGCAGGTAGAACATAATTCAAATGAAACCCAAAATCACCATGAAAGGAAGCATAAAATTGTTGAAGAAGCCTGATGATGGAACTGAGGAGCAAAAACTATGGTCCAATAGTGTTAATAGTTACCTCGTGCGCGGTGGAGGAACGGTACATCTCTTTCTTATAGAGCCGCGCGCGCACGTCCAGGATTGAATTTCTTATCGTATCTTCAACACTTCTAATGGCGCTCTCACTGGATCTGCAAGGCACCTCCTTCATCGGTACTGATGTCTGATGAACTGTCACTTCCTTCCCGCACAAGTGACTCACGACGTGGTCGTTCGGGCAGTCCGGTCGGACGTCGTCGCTGTGGTCAGAAGGGAAGGTCACGTTCAGGTCGGCCATCGTGTCGTTGGTTCGATCGGTCAATATCAGCTCGTAGTCGCGGTCGGAGGACGCGCTCGTCTCGTAAGTAAGTCTCCTTGACGTATTCAAACTTCTGCCTTTTGGAGAACGCGCTCTGACTTTGCCGCCGTCTCCGTTGGCCGTGGCGGATGCTTTTGCTCCGCCTTTTTCAATGCTAGGCACCTCTTGTACCGGCTGCACTTGCTGCTTTTTGATACTGCCCGTTATATCCCTGCTTTTTTTTAAAACATTGTCACATTGATTTAAATAGTTGTTTGTGTCAGTTAATGTACAAGAAGCTGGGCTATCGTGGACCGCCACCGGCGTTTGGTTGTCCATCAACTGGCTCAGGCTGACGGGACCTCGTTTCGGATTTTCGTTTTTATCGACCCAGGCTTCTTTCACTTCGCCGGGGGTTTTAGGGCAGATAGTTTTCAATTGATTATAAAGCAAAGAGTTTTGCTCCTCAAACACTTGTTGCAGTAGCATTTGTTCTTTCTTTTGTTTTTCTACAAGTGTTGCCATCTGCATAAGCTGCTGTTTTTGTATTCTCTCGTAAAGTTCCCTTACTCGTCTGCCAGGGTCGTCGCTTTCAGATATTAATTGAGTCTTCTGCAGCGTTGGTGCAGTATTGACATCATTAGGGACAGATTTTTGTTGAGAAATTTGGTTATCGTTTGTGATTCTTGTTGGACTCCGCAATCTTCTATTTTTTTGTAGGGACTCGGATTTAGGTTTAGAAGTTGAATTCCCGTAACTGGCCATGGCCCTATGCCCTACCGATTTTGATCTTGGCATTGTGGGAGGGGTTTTATTAGCATCACGAACTGATATTACACGTTTCTTTGTGCTGTTAGACTTGTTAACGATATTCTTCGATACAGCTACGTTAACAGTAATATTTTTTTTCTTTAACTCCAGCGCCATGTTGGACCATTTCGCTTTAGCTGTTTCTAAATCCCAACTTCTACGTTTCTTATTTGGGGAGCTTAGATTAGATAAAGACTCGCTCATTGATATTGAAGTCATGTCCACTCCAGTACTCAAAGATTGTATTTGCAAATGTGCTAATAACATTGGACTTGGTGTCAACACAGTGTACGATCTTTGCCTTACTAGTGGATTGGTTTGTGTGCTATTTGAACTTTCCTTATGAAGGTCATTAAGGGAACCAGTAAAACTCTTTGCACTAATTGATGGTGGGCCATCATGATGAATATAACTCAATAATTCATCTACAGTCTTCACCTTCTTGTCTATTCTGAAGTTTGGCTTTTTCTCTTTTTCTTCTTTAATAACTTCTGATTCCGGATGGTGCTTTTGTTTACTTCTTTTTGGTGTCTCACTATCATGTTCAGGTATATCTATAATTGTATCTTTGATTTTTGTTTTGTTATCATGCAAAGTACTTTGCACACTTTGGTTTAAACTAAAACTTAAATCTATTACTAATTTTGAAGTTTCATTTAAAGCAGTGTCAGTTGTTGGGGTCAAATTTGTTGTATTTTTTTCTGAGTTATTACTAGACAAGGAACTAAATTTTGGAGATGTTGGCACTGAGTGGTTTAATGATTTCTCATTATCCGTGTTCATAACTTTTTCATTAGCAAAAGAAGTCATTTCCAGTGGGAATTCATAGTTCTGTTCAGATTCAGGTAGTTCAGGTGCATCAGTCTTGTCTTCACTGGGATCTGAATCACTACTAGCGGTAAAGGGTTTGAGGAGTAATATTCGTTTCTCGACCTCCTTAGCAAGAAGCTTATAATACTGCATTTCTTTGTGACATTCCTTTGATAGCTGCAAAACAACAATTTCTTTACACATTATTTGAAAAATAAAAATAACTTTTTGCACCAATACAAATTGGATATTAGCAGCCATTAGGTAGTTGTATTAGTAATACATACTCATTCTACATTAACACATATAAAAGAATGGAACACACTTCTATATAATATAAAATTCAATAATTTACTGTACATGAATAATTTTTAATTATATTTAATTTCTGTTATACAATTAAATAGTACAAAAGGTTAAAATTGTTTGGCTTAAATAATGCTAAAGGGTACCTAATATCTATAACAATAAAGTTTATAAAACATTTAATGGCATCTCTTCCAATAAGAAAATTGTTACATAAAAGTATCTATTATTTTAAGTCCTATTGAAAAGTAAATTTTGCAAATTTAAAAATTTTATTTCACAAAAATAGGACTCAACATCAAGCTTAAAAACCATTGGCAATTATTTCAGAGACTTTTTAAAGAATGATATTGCTTGATCTTAAAGAGTCTGAAAGTCATGTATATTTTGTACCTCTGGAAAAGAAAAACTTCCTAAAGATATATATATAAAAAAAAATTAAGTACGTTCGTTGTTTTTATTTCTTCAAAAATTTCAATAAATATGTGGTTTAATGATAATACATGCAAAATTTTTTAGGGTTTTAATATTAACCCTTATCCATATAATAAGCCGATTAAATATCTAAATACTACAATATTAAATTAACGTTTAAGTGCTTGCAAATATTGATATAACTTTTAATTTCACAATAAATTATTTAGAATGACTTTGCAATAAGGAAAAAATTAAATGCTTACAACAGGCGGGAGGAGTGGCACGCCGTTGATTTTCATGCAAGATGTATAATAATTAGATTTTTTAACAGATTTCACGTCCCACGGGTCGTTCATTTTCTTTGGATTACATCAAATTTCGTCCGCTAGCCGACGAACACTCCGCTCAAATACTGAATTCTATGACATCATAGCGCGAGACCGGACGACCCAATGCTTTATCAACCAGCTTTAGTATTTAACCAGAACCTAAATCCAAAATGTAATATTCAAAAACATGCGCTATTTAAATAAATACGATGTTGACACGGCTCGATTACGTCAGTTATTTAATTGGCCGGTCCATATGCAAATAAACAAATATGTTGTTATACATTTTTAGCTATCAATTGAAAACACAAAAAATTTTATTATTACATAAATAAACTGTTTGTTTTGTTTTTTCGAGACTGCAATAGCAATTGAATAGAATTGAAATAATAACAACTCGTAACTAATAACTACAGGACAGATTATAATTCGTAACTGTTTGTAAACGTATTGTTGTATATTACCTATTATTGGAATTATATATAATCAATTCGCTTATAAATTCTCTAAAATTTTATATAATTCAGGAAATTGAAAATTTTAGTTGAAGATTTTTAAAAGCGGGAGCGCGAGAAGGATTTATGTTGTAATCTTTGAAGAAGGTGCATATATATTGGTGAAAGTTTATCAGCTAATGGTGATGATGAGAAAGTCTTTATTGAACTTTATACCTTGTAATATTTGAAAGATGTAAGGGGTTCCACACAACTCAAGGGAACCAAGCCAACTTAACCTGCTCGTGGTGCAGCTTGTTAATCAACAAAAGAGGCTGTTTCTCCTCACCAATCCGCATTGGACCAGCGTGGAGTGAGATAGCTCAAATCAAAAAATATTTACTACTCTACTGAGGTCAAATACTCCCTTTACGTCCAGCAATGGACGTCTATCGGCTGAGAATGAATACATGTGACAGAAAGAAATTACAAATTCATTTATTTATCCATTTTACTTTGACTAAAAAAATATATTATTATTTAATAAAAGGTAAAGTTTTATCTGATTGCTTTGTCGTAAAAGAAATTAATATGATCATTTACAAAAGGATAACAACAATAAATAGTCCCTAAACGAACAAGATCAATGGTTTGACATATAACAGTGACATTAGCCCTCAGCTGCCCGTTGTCAGATTATGATTTAATTTCAATTAAAAGATATTTTTTTAAGAAACATGTACTGTGTTATATTTAAAGGAACTAAATGAAATCCTTGGAAATTATTAATAAGAGCTAATTAGTGAATTTATTGATACCTAAAAGACGAAATGGCGGAGGTCAATCCTGCTGCTAAACTGGCGATTGTGTGTTTTTTATTTACAAACGTTACATTAATTATGTGCTTTCTATCTGGAGTGCTGGGCTCTGCATCAGAGCTATGGGCTTTAAAATATTGGGGGCCCGCATTTTATTTTTGTCTGATAAATTTTGTGCTTAAATATTCTTTCAAAGGTTTCATGTATGAGGTTAGTATTATCTATAAATATACACATAATAGGCATTTCCTTTAAACATTGTATTAGTAAAGTGTTACATGAATCATTTGAATAATGTTTTTGTAAGTCATATTTATTAAGGAAAAATATTGTTATTAGCATTTTGCTTAGGTTTGGTAGTCAGTTGACAATCATGTACCACTTGTAATCAATCAGGTATATATTAGTTACCTATAAATCTATTAGGGTTTACAAATATAAATTTGTACTGATGGTAGATCTCTGCCGCAGGAGACTGATTAGGTGTGCAAACATTACTGTGTTCTGGTTTAAAGGGTGCTGTAGCATAGTGAAATTACTGGATAATGAGACTTAATGCTTTATGTCACAAAGTGATGAATGCAATGTTATATAGGGTATACTATCTTAACTATCACCATATTGTTATGGGCGAGTGGACTTACTTACCACCATATGAATGCCTTGCACTTCTTATCACCTTAACTAATAAAATGTTAATGATTTATTACATGCACATGTTGGAATCTTAAACTGATTGTTGATTTTTTTAGGTGTCAATAAGAGCAGCGGGATTAGGTGCAGGAATGGCAATTGGATTGTACCTTACTTCATGGAATGATGGCTGGAAAGTTTTTGGCTTATATACTGTTGCCTTGATGTTCTTCCATTTCTCAGAGTTTGTTGCTGTAGCGCTGTCTAATCCTAGAACAGTAACAATAGACTCATTTATTTTAAATCATAGTGTCCAATATGCAGCGGCAGCTGTGGCAAGCTGGACAGAGTGGGCAGTGGAGTTTTACTTCTTTCCTGGTATGTTTATAACATAGGTTAGTATATTGTAAAGAATGTTGTCGACTCTCCTTTACAGCAGCAATTTTATGTACCTGCATACAAGGGAAAGGATATATAATCAAATGTCTATAAATTGCAACATTGGTGGGTATTAAATTTTTAGAAAAGGGTGAAAAATTATAATAGAAACAATATAATCTTGTAAAAAATTAAGTTTTGGACAAAATTTTAAATTTTTAACTGTGATGAACATTTCAGGTATGAAAACATACTACAGGTTGTCAAGTTTAGGTGTATTAATGTGCATTGGTGGAGAAGTTCTTCGGAAAACTGCAATGTTTACAGCTAAGACCAACTTTACCCACACTGTAAGCATTCCTTTTTTAAGACATATAAAGTATTGAAAAACATACAACAAGACATATTTATTTAAACTCTAGTAATAAATGATTTGCATTTCTATTTAATCAATGTTCAATTAACCATAGAAAATATTGCTTATCTTCGAAACATGAATCTAAGGAGAAATAATTTATATGTTTATTTGTAAGTATACTATGTTTTAAAGTAGTCTGTGAATATTGAGCTAAATAGATGGCACTTCCATTAACCCAAAAACCAGACTTTGATTTCTCCAAAACATGTTCAATATTTTTAATTTAGTTTAATTTTTGACTCGATAGTACAAAAAACCAAAGCTTATCAGATAATGTATAAAATATTGTGAAATATATTAAGAAAACTGTCTCTAAGTATATTTTTTTCATTCTAATATGTTATTATTTTGATGCATAGGTTCAATTTGTGAAACGTCCGGAACATCAACTAGTGACCTACGGGGTGTACTCCCTCTGCCGGCACCCGAGCTATGTGGGGTGGTTCTATTGGTCTATTGGCACGCAGGTATACTAAAATGATACTTATTTCTTCTAAACATGTTATAGTTAAGATTACCATTCATTAAACTGCACGCTTTTTCATTTATCAAGCCTGTTTCAAGAATATGATTGCTCATTTAAGTATTTATTTGGGGCAGATAATACTGCTCAATCCAATCTGCGTGCTGGTCTACACGCTCGCTTCGTGGACTTTCTTCCGCGAGCGCGTCTTCGCCGAGGAGATGACTCTACTGGCTTTCTTTGGATCGGAATATGAAAAGTACCAGAAAAAAGTGGGAACAGGGCTACCTTTTATATCGGGGTATGATCCAAAGAAGCGAGGGCAGAATATAAAGGAAGAACATTGGAGCTATTAATTATTGTATCAAGGAAAATATTTATAAAAAGGTTTGGGTTTGTAAAATTTTAGTTTGTGGAGTTTTATTTTATGCGAAGAGACAAGCAAGGTGTTTGCTTGATGGTAAGTGATATGCTTGCCCATAACAACGCAGCAGTTAAGATGGTATACACAGCGTCAGATTGCATTCGCCTTAAGATGTTAGTAGTCTCACTACCCCAGTAATTTTACTAGCATACAGCACTTTTCAAACTGGCACAGTACTGGTATCGGTTGTAGTAAGAGCTGCGGTAGTACTTAGCTAGATGGTCTCCGGCATCGGTGACCTACCAGCAGGAGGTGAAAGGAGATTTACTTATAATTTACAAGCACATAAACTAGTCAGATATAGTAACGTTCATGTTCTATGTATAGTGAGTTTTTTTAACTTCATTTACTAGTTATATGCATTTAGATGTAACAATTCAGCATTTTCTCATCAACCCGTATAGGGCTAGCGTGGAGTCTCCTATACCCAAATCCTCCCATTATTGGGGATGGCTTATGTCCAGCATTGGACCTCTTTCAGCTGATGATGAATTAGAGTCGCAATCGATGATTGTATTACTGGGAGCCGAGAATTTTTCAAACTGATATAATGCCTTAAAACTTAGGTGATTTTTAGGTTATTTATAATTCATATTATAAATAAAAAATATGTTTTACACTAAAAATTATCAACACAATTATTAACTATTATTAAATAAATTATGAAGAAATAGATGTTTTTAATAATATGAGGTATACTTCCAACGGTATCCGTGTTATTTGTGACACTCCTGATTTTATTTACAAGGTTAATATGTGCTATTGCATTTTTGTTATTACATTCTAACAGTGGCTTTAGTAAGATATTTAATTCCGCTAATTAATATTTGTCGATTTATTGTTTTACTTCTTTGTATTGTTATGTTAATGTGCATGTGAACTCTCACGAAACAATGTATAGATAATATAATTATATCAATTGACATTTGAATGAAGGACGTTGAAAACTTTTTAAAATTTACTGATTGTTTAGATATAAAGAGAACCACTTTTGTTCGGTATAGTTAAACATGGCGGTAGTTGCACCCATATTTTTATTCTCCTCTCCTCGCATCAGCGGGTAATGGTAAAACACTCTCGCCAATCA
>DWLS01007919.1:0-10322 GCA_018246255.1 Pachliopta kotzebuea | reverse complement strand
CTTGTCTTAGCTAGATTGGACAGTCTTGATCACAGGCACCGAGTGACTAGTCTCGTGGTGTTTTATAGGATTCATTTCGGAGAGTGTGCGCAGGAATTGCATGACGCAATTCATCCATCCACTTTCCACCACCGAACGACCAGACGCACGTCCTTATGTTGTGGACATCCCCAGTATACGCACAAAGAGGTTTGCTTCCTCGTTTCTTATAAGAACAGCGAAGGAATGGAACAACTTGCCGGCGTCAGTGTTCCCGTCCAATTACGATGTGGGCGTCTTCAAGAAAACAGTGAATAGGCATTTGCTAGGTCAATGCGCTTTACCAACATAGACCACATCATCACTTATCACCATCGTTGTCAAACATTGACCATTAACTAATAAAAAAAAACAAATTACTAGATTGAAAGACAGCATTAATGTTGGATTTTAAGTTATAAATATTAAGTAGAAGCGGTACGTTTAAGTAAATATTAAACTTAACCGCGCTATGCAGTGAAAATGGCTGCCGCGAATATCAAACTGCGGCCGAGGAACAATGTCGCCGCGGGTACACCAGTAAGCATCCACTATGCTTAGAATATCTTCATTGTTCACGCAAACTCACTCGTATTTCAGTGAATATGAAAATTCATTACATCTTCACAAAACTCGACGTCTAATTAAGCGGTGAAAAAAAAAAGTTTTCATCTTTTTTTCCCCTCTCTTGTAACATTTCTAATGTTTATTTCAGTTTTATTCTAACTACATTGCCTTTGTTAGGTTATAAGAGTTGAAAGGGTACGCAGGCTGTACCTGATGGCATGTGACCTACTGAAACCATTTACAAGGTAAAGTGGCACTATTTAAACAATTGTAACAATTTGCTACAGTCCGTCCAAGTTTCGAGTGTTCTAAACTATGTTTTCATCACAGAAAAACAGTTGATAAATGTTCTGATCTCATATTCATCACTTAGTACTACAAACTTACTACGAGCTCACTTAAAGTCCAATGGTATGCTTGGTGTTTGATTTAATTCTACTAATACTAGGATCCCAACCTGGTGGTATTACTCAACCATCTTCTGAATAGTTAACAAGATTTTATTTTAAATTTCTTGAGCCCTAAATAACATTTCTTGTAAGAATAGATGTTCTTTTTCAAGGACCTTGTCTGTCTAATCTGTTACAAAAGACGTTAACTTTTCTAGATCATCAGTAAGTTAAAATGGTTCATAAAGATAAAAAGAGTGCTGTGTGTTAGTAAAATTATTGTAGTAACGAGATTTAATATCTAATATAACAAATCAAGTGCAATGTGGTGTTGTATACAATAATAATCAGTTCGTTGTTAAAGCGAGCGTATTACTTTTCATCACGTGAATACTTTCCTCGTATCTTTGGGCCAAAAAAATTGAAACATTTGGACTGTAGTGCTACTGTTCAAAGCATAGAATACAGCAGTGTTTAGAAAAAATCCCCCTATCAAAGATATGTGGCCTGGAATAAAACCGAATGCTATTGATTTTCAGTTGAACGCTTCGAATGGGACCATCCATTCCCATACACAGACTGTACAAACACATTGATATTTTCTATTGTATTAATACGGTACATAATCGTTCCGATACCGCTGATAAAATATCTACAGAACATCATGCGAGTGCGGAGCGATTTACATATCAATTTGTAAGCAGCCTTAAGCGGCGGGCGTTCCCCCATCGATACCTGTCAATACTGTCTGAAATGATCTGTTGTTATCCCATTTAAATGGAAGCAGCATACTGTTCCGGTTGTGAGGGAATCAGTAATGGATTTTATGTTGTTTAAACATGCTACAAATTCATAATGATTTAACGAAAGAAAACTGTATCCAACATTCTTTTTAGACATTCCTCCTCACCAACCAACCTTAGGAGAGGTGAAATGTTGTGATACGTATTATAACTATCAATCATTTAAAATAATGATACAATTCATACATATAATTAAAAACAATTAAATACCAATATAAATACATAAAAATTACTAAAGTAATATATACATACATGTATAAATGTATATGCGTACATAATAAATGTACTACATGTACGTAAACTTCACTTGATACCAATTTCATATTATTTTAAGTGGCAATGATAATGAAAACAGTAATGAGTATATGTTCAAAATACGCTGACAGCTGAATAAAAATAATGCTATTACAGCATATATAATATACTGTAAATTTATATATATGTATATGTAGATAGATAAACACTTTATTACTTACAATATGGTATATTGAATTAACTTAACTAAACTTATAATTTAAATGTGAGCAAAGGAGGCCTAGGTGCTATAAGCAAACTCTTCCAAGCAACTTAATAGGACAGGAGATATAAAAAATAAATAAATAAATAGCAGAATAGCAAAAAAAATGTGATGCGAAATTCTTCCTTGAAGAGTTTCTTTAGTTTTAAATCCATGGCCAAAGGATCTATAACTAGAGAAAGGCTTCTACCGATTTATATATACATATAAAAAACTTAATCAATATTAAAAGCAAAAAAAAACTTTTAATAAAAAAAATGTTATAGGAAAAAGAGATTAACAAGAAACTTTAGAAGTATTAAACACGAAGAAAAAAAAATAAAAAAGCTCTTTTAATGTGACACGAAAGCTCGTTGAGAAATTGTTTCGGGGGGAAGATAAAGACTTTGCTAATAACACGTACCGAAGCGCTTTTAATTAAGGTCATCTACCAATTTAAATGAAAGTTGGCTAATGAAGACCTTACAATAACGTGTTCCGCTTTGAAATTAAAAAAAAAAAAATCTACACAAAACGTGTGAGGTTAATTAGAAATCACGCGCGCGTTTAACCTGAATCTCTATTTATGTTTAAAGTACATTTGTATACTTTATAAAGTAAGGTTAATTTTAAATTAATTTTATGAAGGTAATAATTAATGCAATGGAAAACTTCTGAAGCTGCTTCCTCAGTGCTGAAAGTCACGACTCCTCAATGATAATCTGCTTATGATTATATTAAACTATATCTACTCTCGGCTCATATATAACGTCGTCGATTTACCTTGAATAATGATTAGTCAAAAGATAGCTCATTGTTGTCAAAGTAGCAAAGCTACATACAGCTTTTACAGCAGAATTCTTTGCTTATTTAGCTATATTGATATCGAGTTTGATTTGTAATGGCTTAACGAACTCGGTTAAATTTTTTTTTAACCATTTTCGCAATAACGCTCCAGGCGGAGCGGGCCCAGTTGGGGCTTAAAATTACGCTACATCGCGTCCCGACGCCGTTAGTGGTACACCGACGGGAAATAAAATCATTGCGTCGTTTGACGAGTAAATATATCGACCCTACGTATTTTACACTCCCCACCACTTAAATTTATTACACCCCCTTTTTACCCGCGGTCAAAGGGCGACGTGATAAATTTATCGCGTGTTCATACATCGCTACTATGTAGTCTATGTTGCGTTCTCTTAGCGTCAGCTCAATCATAACATATATATATTTTTTTAATATGAAGGGGCTATGAAACGAGCAACGCTTTCACCTGATTGTAAGTGACACTCTTTCACAACAATGTGCTAATAAAGATGGTATAGACAGCATCACATTATATTCGTCGTCTTGGGAAGTAAAGTGTTAATTCTCACTGTCCCAGCAATTTCACTAGCATACAGCATCCTTCTTACTGCGGTATAGTAAAGTTTGTACAGTACTGTTTATCAGCTGTAATAGGAGCTGTAATTCCTACCTAAATAGTCTCCGGCAACAGAGACCAGTACACTAAAGTAATACTATACATTGTTATGGATATCACTTCACTTCCCCTTATAGCTTAGTATCATATCAATATTTCACATAATTCTTTAAAGCTTTCTACTGAAAAGCTTTGTATTGAAAATATCATGACGATTGTGTAACTCGTTAAGAAATTACTTTTTCCGATCTTCGGATATATCAAAGGATGAAATTACGTTATTGCAAGATTTTATTTGCTCACAACGTACTCATAGAATACTACAGAGCGAATACGTACGTATTACGAAAATTTCCTTACATGTCTGGGAATCCCGGATATGCCGCATAACATATCGAATATTGCATATCGCCGGCTCATGAGACGGGAGGAGAGGAACAGCTCAACACATTCGCAATTTGTTCATAGTATAACAATTCCCCGTTCGCGGATCCTATCCGACTGCAATGTTGCCTCTTGAATATTGTGCGGTGATGTAATACGAACATTACTTTATATCCTATACAGAAACATTGAACAATCTGTGAAGATCAAACCGATCAGCATAGAGATCCTTGAAGAGACCTACTTTAAGTTATTTTTATTCGCAGCTCGCAGTGCACCTGATGGTAAGTTAAACGCTTGCCCAAAACAATATGGTGTGTAAGAGAAACAACTCACGGGACCGAAGCCAACCTTACCTGCTTATCGTGCATCATGCTGATCAACAAACAAGGCTCTGGCTCCTCATCAATCCGCATTATGGAAGGACAATATCCAGCAGTGGACGTCTATCAGCTGATGATGATATCAAGTAAAGATGGTATACACAGAATAATATTGCATACATCTTGAGACATGATATTATCTCGTTACCCGAGTAATTTCACTAGTATAGAGCACCTTTCAAACAGGAACACAGTAATGTTTGTATATTACTATTTAACGGCTGCAATACGAGCTGTGGTGGTACCCTTTGGTCTCCAGTAACAAACACCTACCACCAGTAAAACATTTGATATATTTGCTTGTTACATCATTCAACCCTTACAAAACTGATATATTTTTTTAAGAAACTGTGTAAGACCTTAACTAAATAATAAGTAATAGTGTTGATAATTAATATAATATACACCGCACCATGTTATCTTTACTGTGAGACAGTAAAGTTTAATTCCAAATTTATCTGTTACAGTACTTTTCAAACAGGAAGAACAGAATGTTAGCACACTACGAATTGGTAACAGAATTAGAACTCATGTATTGAGATGTCTCCACAAACGACTTCATAGCTTTCGCGATTACTTGGGTAACACATAATGTTAATACTCTGTCACAATTGAGCTTTACAAAAATTTTATAAGTTATCAAGCTGTGTGCTTAATATGAATGAAGCGATAGCTATCAAAGAAGATGAAGATGAACTTTTAACAAATATCATCAGTTTATAAGAAGCCGTGAAAACTGCGCATGGTTTGCGTCTGAACAGCTTATTTAACTTTAAATAACTTAAACAGAATATATTAAAAACTTTAAAGTAGATTCTGAGCTTTTAATATAATTAAAGTTCAAAAAATGTTGGAAGAAGCTCACCCCAGGAGATGCGAGGTCTGATGCCGATGTAAACTGAATTTCACTTGCTGCGGAATGTTATTCAAAACTTACTACGGTATTGTAATTTATTTTGAATTTACTTATATTACTACACTATAAAGATACTACAAAGTAAGCAATATCAAATTTAATTTAATATCTTAAGTTCTTAAGCCTCCGTCGCGTAATACAGACGTTGGTTGTATATAGTCACATAGGTCCCATAGAACAACTCACGAGACCCAAGCAAACGTCACCAGCTCGTAGTGCTGCCTGCTAATCAAGAAACCAGGCTCTGGCTCCCCACAAATTGGGCCATCGTGATGGGAGACAGCCCAAATACCATCAATAATGGAGGAGGCCTGTCCAGAACGACTATCGGCTGATGAAGAAGTCAAGTTTTGATAAACTTTTTGATAATATTTAACATTATTTTTATAAGTAGTTAAATAAAAAAAAGGCCGTGGATGCAGAAGTGTGTTCATCCAGAACTCTTGGCTCTCATATTTTTAACCCATAGCGTTAGATTTGGAGTATGGGGGTGTTAGCTAATTAGATGGGTTTAGCATTATCCAACCTATGCAATGTATAGTTCTGTTACCAGTTGAAAAAAGCTTTTACACATATTGTATTTGAGACTTACTAAAACTGCATGAAGAATAAAGCGGCAATACAAGTATCAGGAATCATTCTCTGCATCATCAGTCAGCGATTTGTTTTTCTTATTTAACCGGACGAGCAATGTCATCAGATGGTAAGTGATGTACTTTCACCGGTTCAGACAGTATACAACACCACATTGCACTCTTCGCCTTGAGATGTAAGTTGTTAGGTCTCACAACCCTAGTAATTTCACTAGCATATAGCTCCCTTCAAACTGAAACAGTAATGTTCGCTCACTACTACCTGTTCGGTCTCCGGCAATAGTGACGTACCATAGAAATGTAGAGTGAAAGTTGGTAAGTTTAAGGCAAAGGAAAAAGCATGAGTATAAATAATAGAGAAAAGGATAGGAACCTTACCTACAATATTAAAGGGAACGAGTAAAAAAAAACTGACACATACCAGTATAAAGTCGAGAAATGGAAACAAAAATTAAAGAATCAAGTAGACCCTTACAACAAGAAGAGGAAAGCTAAACAGAGACGTACAGAATTGAAGCTTAGTTAATACTTAGTAGAGATAGATCTGATATAAAGAGTTCATAGATTTAAGAAATTTCCTTTTTTTTCAGTCCCTCAGAGGTCCGGGGCATCTATCAAGCGAGTGGTCGCTTCCTGGGCGAGTATTAATCATTTTTATTGGACAAGCGGATGCCCTTATTGATTGTCCCGATGATAAAAGTACTATTAACTCGGCCGACGTGGCCCCGCGCCGTGAGGGCAGCCGCGGAGATTAATGGATTTTTATTATATGTTCAATATATTTTTTTTTTCATACCACACCCGCCTGGAAGGTCTTTAGCCACAGACCGTCTAGGTAGTTACCACCGCAGCTCCGGTTTCTACCGCCATATAGTACTGTGCAAATATTACTGCGTGTTTGAAAGATACGTACTTCTGGGGTAAAGAGACTTAACATCTTAAGTCTCAAGGCGACGAAGGCAATATAACTAGCGTTATTATGGACAAACGTATCACTTACTATCAAGTGAAAGCTTTACTCGTCTCGTTGTCGAATAAATATAAACAAATCTTTTTTCTCTTACTTACTATTATATTAATTTATTATACCATACGTTAGATCAAGGTACTATCGCATCTCCTATATCTACAGCAGTAATCTGCTAACATAACTGTTTAATAAGTAATATTTATAAAGAGAATAGTGTTTAATTAAATTACTGAAGTAACAAAACAAAATTTGGTATAAAAAGTACCGAGTTTATTTAGTAATTAATAAGTATTTCTTATATAAAGCTCGTATATTGTTATAGAGTTTTTAATCGATGAAGCCAGCAAAGCGGTTACTTGATGGTAATTGAAACGCTTGCCCATAATGTGACGCCAGTTAAGATGATATACACAGCACCATATTACGCTCGTTTAAAGACGTAATCTTAGGTTTTATTACCCCAGTAATTTTAATAGTATATAGCAGTCTTCAAACTGGAACACAATAAGGTTTACACATGTATGTCGTAAGAAATACGCGCTGCAGTGGTATCTTAGACGGTAATGAAGACTTAAGACCAGTAAAATGTATTGTTATTAAAATAATTTATCATTTTAGTTAACATAATCGTTAAGTGAATAGCTTTATTTTTAAAATGCAAACGCATTTTGTTTAATTACTTCATTCCATCAGCCCGTGAACCCGAAGGGAAGTCAACTAGCAACTGTTCAGACGGCACAGACCACATTAATAACTGAACCTTACCACAATACAAATAAGACCGCATTTCCTTCATCATTTTTAAATAACCATAAATAAATCTAGTTTTTTTTTTAATACAAAATAACGGCAGAAACATAAAGTTAACCTTTTTTGCTTAACGTTAACAGTGATATGCTTGTTAGTAAATACCGCAATGTGGTACTTAAAGCTGGCGATGTTACATTGCTTTCCATCATATTACACACAGAAGATAAATGGACGAGTTATTACCGCAGTAATTCCATTATTTATTTATAACACTTTATTTGTAGAATAGAAAAAAGGATAAAAATTATGTACGATAGAGATACAGTAAACAAAAACGCGGACATAATTGCACAAGGCTTCTTACAGTCAATCTTAACAGATGTGAAGAGAAGAATGAATAGAAAATAAAGTAGGTGTCAAACAAAATATAATATAATTGTAAATACATATAAACTACATATAAATAATATATATATATATATGTATTTCCTTTATCTGTAATACAATCTTCTTTACATAGCTAGTCTATATAAAAGTTCTTCTCTTTTTATATTATTGCCGGAAACTGTTTAGGTACTCATAGCAGCTCTTTCTACAGTAAATATTACTGTCATCCAGCTTGAAAGGTGTTGTTTACTACTGAAATTACTATGATAACGAAACTTTAGACTTCACAAGGCGATAAACGTAATGTGGTGCTGTATATACTATCTTACCATCAGGTGAAAACCTAACTTGTCTAGTTGGCTTGTAGAATAAAAATACTAACAATATTCTTCTCTATAAAGTGATATAGTGTAAAGTATCATAAGTATTTTTAATTACAGCAATAGTATGCTCTGAAAGTATTGTGATTTGGTTGATAAAGAAATGCTTATTTGTGTATACATAATAGTGTTACTATATTCCTTTTAAACAAGATTTAATTAAATATCAAAATAACAGAGAAACATGAAGAAATATAGAAATAGTGTTAGGACTTTCTGTTTACTGTGTCTCTCATGTACATAATGTTTTTCCTTTTTGTTGTAATTATACAAATAAAGTGTAAATAAATAAATAAATAAATATTAGGTGTTCTAGGTCTAGTCCTGTAGTCGCGGGCTATAAAGAATAGGACTAAGGTAAGCCCTGCCTGTACTAGAATGAGACTGAAAAGGTTTTGCGGGTTCGCGTGCTTTGAGGATGGGGACCCTCACTGTATATTGAGTGAAGCTGGGTCGGACGTAAAGTACTAAATGGTCACGTATTTTGTCGTAGCAGTCGTCTCGCCCCAGGCTATGCTTAGCAGCAATGCAGAGAGGCATCGGTGAGTTCCATAGGAGATCTCGGGGCCTACCGCAATACATTGAAGATAACCACCGACTAGGCTTTAGTGGGTATAAATCCCACATAGCCCTGACTACCGTCCAGAAGCAGGGTATCTCTTGAAAATATTGGTAAAGTAATGATAGAGGATCCACATGTCTAATAAAGGTTGCGGGAAAGAGAGACGAAGGTGGAGATCTATCCTAAATCCAAATGATGTTGACGATTATGACGGATATCTTCTTCATCTTTATTAGGCGATAGACAGATATTACTTGATATAGGCCTCCCTCAATAGTGAAGAGATTTGGGCCGTATCCCACTAGCTAAATGCGAGTTGGTATAGAGCTGAGCCTAGTTCCCATCCCATGATCATGAGGTGTTTAATGGGAACCCTTATACTCCTTTAATGGCTGATGTACGTAATTTAAAATGAAATTTTCTTAAAAATGCGAATCTTGAAATTGAATCATCGCAAAGATATAAAAACGATAAGCCAGAGAACAAAAAGCTAGCGGCGAATTATTCAAATTTGGGGACAATTTTCGTGTTCGCTTGAGAAAAAGCGTAAAGTAGTAAGGAGAGGACAGTTTGCTAAAATGCTTCCAAGAAAAATAGGAGAGATATATTATGAGACCTTACCAACGGCGGACAGGAAAATTAAAGGTCTCGCTTAAGTATACATTAAATTTTATCTACTTAAAAATCCTGTTACATTTTCTTGTATAACTTATCCAGTTTAAGCATAAACATAAATTTGTAATCACTATAATGACATAAACAAAAGCAACAACAATAACTTACGGGATTCAAGCCAACCTCACCTGTTGCTGGTGCACCCTGCTAATCAACAGACGAGGTCTTGAATCCCTACAAATCCACATCAGACCAATATGGCAGGATCAAAATCCACCCATTACTGGAAAAGGCCATATATGTCCAGCTATGGAGATCTATCAGCTGATGTATAGCCGAAGACCAAGCTAAGTGAAGTTGCTTGGAAGAGGCCTATATCAAGCAATGAACTGCCGCAGGCTGTTGATGTTGAATCACCAGAAATCAGAAGTCTACACCATAAAAGCCACTACAAAATATGAGTTTTTAGTTTTACTAAGCTAATATACAAGTTAGATCCTTAAGTAATAAATAAACCAAACCTCAAAATGTTAGTTTGCTAAAGAGATAGTGGGAAGAATAACACACTTTTTTTTTTTTTACTTATGTATAGGTTAATGCTTGACCACTATCCCACCCGGTGTTAAGTGAAGATGTGATCGATGATGGTAAAGCGCATTAACCTAGCAAATGCCTATTCACTCTTT
>DWLS01007918.1:0-10323 GCA_018246255.1 Pachliopta kotzebuea | reverse complement strand
CCTACCCCGCCCCCACCATCAGGCGGATGAGGGCTCACAGGGGGGGTTTTTGCGGGGGCGAGTCCCGCATATCCCCGCCGCCTCCCCGGGGCGGCGGGTCGAATGCAGTACGCATTTCCCCCCCTTTAAAAAAAAAAAAAAAAAGGTACTAATTGTTTTTCTAATATTTACTAACTTTTATGTATTCGAAAGTTCAACTAGTAACTGAACATCATCATCAGCAACAACTTTCGGCCGTCCACTGCTGAAGGTAATTGCTGATATTGACATAATATTAGAGAACGCTATTTCAATATCAATATAGAAATCATCAAGAATAGAACCAACTTCTTCATATAACAGAGAAGTGGCTTTTAAAGCTTTTGGAGATAATTAATCGTCATCAGGTAAGTCACTTGCTTTTTTACCTATCTACTGATTCGTCTGATGCTGATTATTAGTCCATGGACAGCCGCATCAGTTGTCGCAGCTTGGTATCTACATCGCAAGCCGTTTCAACTCACTCCACAGTCCAAACACAGGAATTGGGCCAGAACCGTCAGCCGAGGCCGCCGGTGAAAGGATGAGCGTGCCACCGTCTCTGTGGTAATGGCAACATCAAATTTGTAACACACCGCTTAATTCTTTAACTTAATAACGGCTTGTATAAACTTTGTTTACTTACATTCCACTTTCCGGACAGTTTAAAATTCTTTAACATGTAGTAATTTTTATATTTCTTTTTAAAGCCTAAAAATTTTTAGCTTAAGTTACGAGTTATAACGCCAGGTATGTTTCAGTGATCATCACGTTATAGACAGATTGAAAAGTAGTAATAAAATTAAGTTAAATATAAAGCTGTTGATGGCTTCTTACAAGATCACTTGCAACTTATAAATCAGTGGATTAATGATTACACGATGTAAGTTGTATGACTTGTCATTACATTATTACTTAAAATGTTAGAAGCAATTGCGGTGGTCAAATAAGGAAAACTTTTAACGGATTCTAACTTAAATGTCAAAGGCAGTAATATAGTAGCAAAGAGATTTTGTATTCGGTAATATTTCGCAACATAACGCAACTGTTTGCCTTTATTTAGAAAACTATTGCGTGCAAATAGTTTTTACTTTAAAATTGCTTCACGATAAAGCAATAATATGGTTTATACTATTAACGAGTAAACTCTTATACTAAATAAGCTTTTTTTTTAAACTAGGCGACAGGACGAGTAAGGAGTTTACCTGATAGTGAATGATACTTCTCATAACAACGAATACACGATACACAGCACCACATTACACTCGTTTTGAAACGTATAGTGTTATCTCGTTATACCAGTAATTTCATTAGTATACAGCACCCTTTAAACCGGAACACAGTAATGTTTATACGTTTTTTTATTTCTATTTTATAATTTCTGCTTTTCCCTAATATCATTATTCAGCGATTTTTTAACTTATATTTACATCATTTAATACTTATACTACCTTATCATCTACCATAATAAAACTTGTACATACACATATGTGTATATAGTCACATTTATATGTTCTTATTTCTATTATTTAATATAGTACATATCCTTTGACAATTATATTATAAACTTATTTCTAACTAATTTTCATTTTAATAACTCGTTTAAACTATCAGTTACCTTAGGCCTGTTTCGTGTTCGAATTCATATCGTAACATCCTGTGAATAGGACAGTCCGTTAGTAAATGAGGAACCGTTTCCTCCGTAAATGATTATACATTACTATTTGGCGGTAGAAATAATAGCTACTGCGATACCTAGTCTCCGAATAAAGACCTACCACCAGTACGTTAAACTGTATAATTATGTTGCCATATGGTGAAGGTTTCGTCGTTTCATTTAATAAAAAAAAATTAACGTGATTACTACACTAAATTATGTATTGACTACAGCCGTCGCGAATTTGATTGATTACAGTTCATATGCTCTAATAATTTATTAATGAATATGTTTAACAGTTTCTATTCAAGCCGGGATTTGAACTGTGATCTCTACGACAGAATACATACTGTGTAATATCTGGCTTAATGTGAATCAGACAAAAATGAACATTACTGTTAAGTAATAAATTATAGTTTGTAATGAACGTTAATATTTAAGTGGCGGTTTTGTAATTATCTATTATTTGGCAAGCTTTCGGATGGACGATAGCAGACCGCCTCCTATGTAGCTTAGTAACTTTGTGTTGCGTAATTTAACTTAAACTTTATTAAGGGGAAGAACGACTCCGCCTTATTAATAGTGTGCTATAGTTACTAATAGTTTCAGTTGTTCGTTTAGGCTTTCTCATAACCTATATACTGGTGGTAGATCTCTTTTGTCGGAGATCGTCTATGTATGTACCACCGCGGCTTCTATGTCTGCTGCCAAATAGTAATACAATCATTACTGTGTTTCGGTTTGAAGGGTGCTGTATGCTATTGAAATTACAGGGGTAACGAGACTTAACACTACGTCGTCTAGACGACAAGCGCAATGTGGTGCAGTGTATGCCATCTTAACTATCATCTTAAACAGAGCCATGTTATGGGCAAGCGCATCACTTAATTAAATACAAGGAAAAAAACAAACACATTGATAACTGCAAGCAATTTTTTTATATACTTAAGAGTGGGTGTTCTACTTGTCTCAATGGTTTGTAAGACATTAAAGATACTTTAGTTAATAAAATAAGATAAAGGAAAGAAGCTTGGCAAAGATCAAGTCAGGATTAAGGAGACCCCTAGAACTCATAGGTTCAATGATGATGTATAATGCTGCTAGTCATTTGAGCATCTAATATATCAGATGCTCGTCTCGAACCCGGAGTCGTCAGACTATGATTTTTAAAGATAAGTAAGAAATTAAGTAAGTAGCGATGCCTTAATAATTCGACGGGCAGTTTAGCAGACACTCAGCACCCTTCCCTCACGACCGTTCCACCACCACAGATGACAACATTCAATTATTGCACTTCAAATACCAAGTAGACTATGAAATATTATTATCTGTAGGAAACAATGCTTCCTTTATATACAATATGTTTTTTTTTATAAATTTGAGATATATACTTAAATTAAATATACTATTACATGATTATTTATATCTAAATAGTATCATCAGTCATCATTAATGAAAGGTAATGATTGACTCTTATCCTTTAGTCTACTTTAGTCGTAATTAGAACACTGCTGCATACTTGGAGCTAGAGATTTAATGATATTGTGCACGTTTATTGCCAAAGTCTTCAACTTTGAGTAAGTAACACCTTAGTTTAATCGCTTCCTGTCCATAACCAATATAAACTAGAAGGTGATGAGGCATAATTAAGTAGTATTGCAGACTGGTCTAATCAGAACTCCTCCATCACCACACATAGTATTTGCTAGGTTATTCTACTGGAGCTACCTATTGAAACGCTTTCTTAATAAGCCTTTAAATATTTAGCACAATGAGTTCCTTTAAATATTTAGGGATTTTTTAAATTTATTTTTATTCGATGAATCGACTAGACGAGTAAGACGTTCACCTGAAGATAAGTGATACGCTTATCCATAACAACGTGGCGTTGGTTATGAAAGTATACATAGCACTAAACTACGCTCATCGCTTTACGAGTTATTGAGTCTCATTACCCCAGTAATTTCTCTATCATACAGCACCCTTCAAACTGGAACATAGTAAGTCGGCTGCAATAGGAGCTGCTGTGGTACCTACCCAGGAGTCTCCGACAACAGAGATCTATCACCAGTACCTTGTTTAATTGTAACAGTAATTTCTTGTTACAGACATACAACCACTCAAAGCCTTCAACACAATTATATACATGTATTTTTTATTTCGTTCTCACTGGTAATTGACCTGGTTTATAACCAATAAGAATCATTATGAGGTATTGTACGCAAAACTAAGCTTTTAGCCGCATTGATTATGCAAAGTTATTGTTTATAAATATGCAATAAGGCAATGCGTCAAGCCTCTCAGAAAGCGGTCACCCAGTGACACGCGGACGTACGGAATCACTTACAAAACAACAGAATCTATCTGTTTACATATATATAATACGAAAAAATATATCTTCTGTTCTTTAGCTGCATTTCTGGTGCAGTAACTAACTTATAAAAAGAGAATTTCTCGTTCGATTCCGATGCTAAATGTTGTAGATGTAGGGATTTTTCGCTCCTCACTATCTGCTATCTTTTTATAGTAAATCTGCGGTCAACTCAGCTTCTCTGTGTTTTGCCTGTCAACATATAAGAACCAGAGAATTGTAGAAGAACGTTCTTCACCACTCATGACCTCGTTATCACTTAACATTGAAATATCAAATGATAGGTGTAAGGAAACTGATATCCAGAATAGGCGTTCGAGTAAAACTACATCAAGTTTTCGCTAACGTAGTGGCTTTTGTGTTTCTTTCATAGAGACAATCTTTGTTCCATTAATTGGAACATTAAATGGGGTTGTTTATATAATGCTAGTTCATAATTCTTCGTGACCGTGTGTCACAGCAACGGGCACAATTCGCGCGGACAACGCGCGCCGAATAGAAAGGCGCGGTGAAAGTGCGCGTCCTTGTAATGGATCCGGGCTTCCTGATACTCCGCATGACGAAGCCGCTTTACACCATGAACTGATATCCTAATATTTATAGTCATCATAGTAAATTATTATTAATTTCATAATATTAATAAAGATTTTATTATTCTTTTAGTTATAATAAAATACATTCAACCATAATAATGAATTTTTTGGCGTGATGTTGATGCGCTCGGCCACGCGAAGGCTTCATCGGTCCTAGAGCTTGCAGATCCGAATTCCGCAAACTGAAATATATAAATAAAAATACAAGGTAGAGGAGAAAGTCGGGGGAAAACGTATAAGGGGAAGGTCGAAAAGATGGACAGAGATATAAGTGGGAAGAGAAAGGAGAGCTACAACAATGACATGAGAATCATAATGTATACAAAGGGGATTATTAATATTTTTCTACGCAAGTAATTTCATCATCAGCCGTTAGGCGGCAACTATTAGATATATCCCCCTTCTTCCACCCAAAGATCTATAATGGTCTTGCGCTGCATCCTGTGGTTTTCTCCAAACTTCATCAGGTCATCGGTTCATTTATCGAAGGATTCCAGTTTTACGTTCAAAAAGAAATTTATGTACCCTTTTAAATACAGATGCGAGGTTTTATTGTTATAGTTTCCTTTCTTCTGTTACTGGTGAAAGATCTGGAAGTAAGTACTACCCTAGCATCTATCTCTATTATTAAATAGCAGCGTGTAAACATCACTATGATCCAGTTTGAAACAACTATGTAATATTAAAATTACTGGGATAAGAAGATTCGACTAGTCTAGTAAGCAACCGCTTATAAGCTTAACTAAGGCCATAATATTATGGACAATAGTATCACTTACTAAAAGTACCTTTACATATGATGTCAAATTAATTGGCAGTAAAGTTCCAAAAGTCCATCTCTAATTATAAATGTTTATCCCATGTACAATTGATTGTTCTTATTAGTAAGTTTACAACTATTAAAAATTTATCGTTAGCGAGTAATTAAATTTACTGCTGTGCCGTTTGTTATGTGCAGTAATTACGTAACAATAGGCGCTACTTCCGAATCATTTGGGGAAAGTGTACGAAAACAAATTAAAATGTTATATTGTATAATTGCTAGACACATGCTGTCTGTATGTTAATATTTTAATCCAGGACAAGGATTCATCAACAGTCAACAATTAAAACTGTTAAAAATTAAACAAAGCTATTAAAATCAGTATAATTTCAATAGTTTGATTTGTATGTAAATATGTTAAATAACGTAATCTCGTAACAGATCACTAAAAGTAAGTTTTAAAGAAACAGGCCGAGAAACAAAGAGAATGTTACAAATGTGATGATTGAATATAGATGGTGCTTAAAAGAACCTCTTTTGGTGATCTCGGTCAAGACATCGGGAGAAAGTTATCAAATTCTTGTTCTGTCATCCTTTACTACGTGTGTGGATTTTTAATTCAATCAAAAAAAGTTCTCTAAAACTTAAAAGAGAATTCAAGATATTGGCTGCATCACCATTAAACACCAGATGCAGTCGTGGTTAAAGAACACACTTCCTGGATAAGTAAGCTAAGAGGTTAGATATAGAGCTTTAGCCCTGTGGTCTCGGGCTATCAAGAATAGGACTAAGATAAGCTCTGCCTGTAGTAGAAGGAGACGGAAAGAGTTTTTTTGCTTCGCGGGCTTTGAGAGAGGGGGTTCTCACTGCCCTTTAAGTGAGCCTGGATCGCACGACAAGTACGAACTGGTCTCATATTTTGTCGTGGCATACTGTTTATGCTGGTGAGGCCAAAAGCTCTCCCTGGGATGTGCTTAGTAGCAGTGCAGGAAAGTGGTGGGTTCCGTAGGAGGTCCCGGGGCTTTCGCAATGCACTAAGGATGACCACCGAGAGTATTTTAGTGGGTATAAATCTAATTTCCTCCCAGAAGCCGGGTATCTTTTAAAGATTTACTCCGCGACAAAAAAACGCTAAAGAACCTGTTAAACTCTTTTCTATATTTTAATAGAGGTTTTTTTATTTATTTATTTATACGTTATGTACACTTACACGTATATATATATAGAACAATAATATTTAATAAAGTAACATAGTGTCACAAAGGCGAGCTTAACTCTAAGAGTTCTCTTACAGCATATCCAAATAGGAAGGTTATACTATTTTAATTATTTGTGTAAATGTACCGTGTACTGGTAATAGTAACTTATAAGGAGATAAATCGCAAGTAAACAAAGTGATAAAAATAAAATATGCAACTAGAGGTGAAGATAATAGTCTTTAACTCACTTTTTAAAGATAGGTAAGGAGGAACAGGCGCGGATATCATGAGAAAGAGCATGAATGGGTATGGTGAATACTATACGCCCGTTTCTAGATGAGTGTGTTGAGAAGGGCTCCAGGTTCTCCTGCGGAATCTACCAGTGCTCATTTAACTTCTGTGTTTGACTTAAGGAGGACCAAATCCCGCCCCAGCACCCAAATCATATTCATACTCAGAACACAAAACTGAAATAAGAATGAAATTAAATAGGTGTCTCGTTGCCTTAATAATTTCACGGGTACTGTGTTTTGTGATAAAATTAATAACTGCAAAGGTTGGTATTGGAATTTAAGTGTCTAGTGGATTTGTCCTGTTAATCAAATGCTTGAGCATGGCAACACCAGTGTGTTTGGATTCGTGGACAAATTCTCAAGCGGCTAACGGGCCGTCTGTTTCTCTTTCGTTATTCTCACAGAGCTGCTAAACGGTGGCCGGTGAGTTTCCATAGGCACATGTTACTAGTTTTAACGTATAGTAATATTTACGGTAATTATTACCGTGAGTAATAATTTTTATAAGCTTATATAAATTTTTGAAAGCTAATACATTTTTATATTATTTTAGCTTTAAATATAGCGTTCTCACTTCACTTACCACACCATCTTCCACTGCCTAGGTCAACTGGTATACACCTCCTAGGTCAACTGGCAATTGGTCCGACTTTTGGACCCTAATTTTAGGTGTTGCAAAAAAGTTTTTTGAAATAAAAATAAGCATTCAATATACATTATTATCATCAGCAGTCAATAGACGTCCACTGCTGGACACAGGCCTCCCTCAATGCAAGTTTGTGGCTAACCACAGCAGGTTAAGTTGCCTTGGGTTCCATTAGTTATTGTGTGGGGCTCGTAACACCCCATTCAATATACATTTGCCAACAAATCACTATTATTAATGTTTATATTATAATTTCAGAAATCTAGAAGCTAACAAATTGATCTACCGCTGGCTCTAACTTAGGTTAGTTTTAATTCTGTGATCATTTGTAGGAGAGTTCAGTTTAGTCAAAAAGATTGTGATGAGGACTTCAGGTGTTTATATATATAAAACATAACAGGGTTTTTTAGGACCTTGTTGTTACCACTGTTATATTTTTAATATGCTGTCATAGGTCTTATCGACGACTTTTACTGCTAATTAGGACTCAGAGCTTGCAGATCTGAACTCAGGAGTTAAATAGCATTGTTATCCATCTTTCAGAGAATTGAGAGTAAACGTAGTTCTAAAGTATGTTGTTCAAGCGCGCTTCACCGTATTTCTCATTGTCACATAACATTACGTGGAATGTTCGGTTGTTAATCAAACGTCGATATAAATTTGGGTTAAGATTCAAATAATTGTATAAGTTGTATTGGCTTGGGTACAATGGATACGTGAAGTATCATCTTACGCCGGCCCCGCACAGCGCTCGGTCATCTCGTAACGCCTTATTGTTTCTCAAATTTGCGACACAAAATGCAATTGTTTGTGAAACATCACTTCTATATCGCGCGCCTCCAAGACATTAAGCAATCGATGTTAATAAATCTGATTTTATTGTAAACATAGCTCGGTGAAGTTACACTATGCGGTATTGCTTAACTATGACATATGACCAAAAAGTACAAGAGTGGAGGACGGTAAGTTTTTATTTATACGACGAGACCAAGTTGTTCACTTGATGATAAGTGATACGCTTTTCAAAAACAACGTGGCGCTGGTTAACATTGTATGCAGTACACCGCATTCCTCGTCGCCTTACGACTCAAGACATTAAGTCTCGTTACCCCAGTAATTATACTAATATACAGCACCCTTCAAACCGAAACACAGTAAAGTTTACCCATTACTATTTGGCGGTAGAAATAGGAGCTGCGGTGTCTACCTAGACGGTCTCCTTCAACGGAGACCTAACACTATTAATGTATGCTCCTTTTACTGTTGTTAACGACTAAAAAGGAATAAATTTAGAAAAGGTACGACAGCTTTTCCTTAAACAATATATTCCATAAACAGAGTTTAATTTTATGAAGTCCATTTTCATCAATAGGCATCAATAGATAGAAGAAAACAATTCTAGACTAGTCTACAGAAGTGTGAAATTGAGTTTATTATCAGAGGCTGTTTTAATATAAACGCCGAAAGGTATACGTTCGATAGTTTATGAGAACTGAAATTAATTATAATGGTTTGAGATGATTAAGAAAATCATATGTGTTTAAGTGTTCAAGCTAAATTAACTCTTCGCTTAGTATCAGGTCTTTATTATTCATCAAGACACATTTTATAAAATCAAGAGGAAGTGTTGAAATAGCTAGGGTAATTGATGACGGACGTATAAGATGAAGCTTTTGGGAGTATGAGTGCAATGTGGTGCTATGTAAACATTTTAAGAATAAATTTAATATCGTATTGTTGCTTCGCCGTATAATGGAGCAGTCGTCTATTGTTGCCGCCGGTTGCATACTCATAGACAATTTCACCAATACATCTCACGCGATTCCTATCGGTCCCAAACAATGTACACTTGCAATCTATTGTACAGTAAACTAATAAGTTCATTTTTGTTTTATTTTCCCATATATTATTGCTTTGTACACATCGGCGGGAGATTTTGTAATTGTGTATTTACCGCTCTGATTGCAAATATTCATTACTGTTGCATACCTTAGCTATTTTTAACGATTGCCTCAAAAGGTGAAATGTTTTATTTTAACATGATTATATGGCAAAACTTTGATCTTTTTCATTGATTATAAAGTTCAGAACTGAATCGCAAAATTTTCTTAGCTTTAATTAAAATAAACTGTGTATGGTTTAAAAAAATACGTATTAAAATATCAAATGCCTTCTGTTTAGGTTATACAGGGTCTGGTGAAAGTGTAAGCTAGAGATCTTTATGGAAGACTCATGTTCAGCTAAAAGCATCTTCCTGCTGATGATAGCATAATTGGTCTATTCTGGCACTAGCAAACTTTACTTGAATAAAATTACTAAGTGCCGTAATGAAAAATCGGAGGAATTGTATCACAACCCTTGCGATTACCGCAGACATCACACGTGAAATTAGTTAAGCGAAGTTTAAATATTATACTTTTGTGGCGCATGGGAGGATAATTTATTTTCCCAAACGCGCATTAATAAAGTTTGCGTGTTATTCAATTAAAACCGAGTACTTTTACGAATAAGGTTTTATTTATGTGTTTAGTCGTGGTTTATACAAACATTAGATACTTATAATAAATGTTTGACGTTATATGGAATATTTAAAACACTCTAATACCGATCGCCAAAAATGACGGAAACAGAGAGAGAGTCATCATCGGCAAGTGACATTATTCTATTGCCTACAGACATTCTCTGCCAGTCAACCTAGGAGGTGGAAGATGATGTAGTAGGTGAAGTCTGAAGGATAAATTTAACCAGAATAATACCGTCATTATTAAATACATACATATACT
>DWLS01007917.1:0-10327 GCA_018246255.1 Pachliopta kotzebuea | reverse complement strand
GTCTGCGGCTCTCAAGCCTCCGAACGCACCTCACTTCCTCCGGCGAAGCGCCCACCGATCCAGACGCCCGGCGCTCATCAACGCGATCGTAGACCGCGGCGAGCACGCGTGCAGCTCCCACGGTGGGCACCAGTCACGGGACCCAAGCCAACCTCATAAACGAGGCTCTGGCTCCCCACCAACCCGCATTGGGCCAGTGTAGTGAGAGACGGCCCAAATTTCACTATTGGAGGAGGTCTCTGTCCACCAGTGGACCTCTAACAGCTGATGAATAATGTAGTAATATAAAAATTCTAGTTTATATTAAAAATAAGTATGAACTATATATATTTTTTGTTTAAATATTTAAAGTTGGCAAATGAATTTCCAGCGGATCTAACGTTAGTATAGCATTGAAATGTTTCAATAAACTCCAACTATAAAGCTTGAGTTTTTAATTAAAAAAGTTTCTTTCGTTTTTCGAATAAATACACTGCGGTTATATGGCTTCGTATACTGTTCTATAACTGAAAGTTTTATTTTTTTTAAATGCTAATATATTTTCCTTTGACATAAGAATGAATAATTTCATTACAAAATTAGTAAGTTTTAGGTATTTAGTCCAGTTTGCGTTAAAAATAAATTTCATGACAATGATACTATACATCAGAAATATATATTACTATGAAATGATAAACAATTTTCATATTTAAAAAGCTTGCAATCGCGTGCTCGTGCAAGGTGACGTCATCGTCCAACTAAATAAATAAAGTGAGAGGAGCGCTGTAATAAGGAGTAAAGATGAAAAGCTTTATTTCTTTGAACTTTATTTTGTTTTAATAGTGAATCCGATCAAATCTAAGTTATTATTTAGAAAATCTACTTTGAATATTAATTTGCTTATTTCTCTTTAAGTTATAATATAACTTGTTTCTATAGCATAAACTACAGCTTCTGTATTATATTGCCTAACATTCTTAAAAGTGTAATTGTCAGATGATTTAACTGTTAGATTAAATATGATAAAACCTCCGTAAACCTTTCGTTATTTCCGACTAGTTATGAATCAGGTGAAGAATGGATAACCTGAACTAAGATTAGTTTCATATCGCAAGTGTATTTTCATTGTTACAGTAAATTTGGAATATTTATTGTATGGGTGTAGGAGGCTGGGATAAATTCCGGCGTGGACCAATGTTTATCTAGGAGACAATAGCTTTTGACAAAAGCGGTTGATTTGTTCTGTTAGCAAAATATTTGTTGTTTGACAGGTTGAAAATAAAGTTTGGAAAATATACGCCTACTGTGGACGGTTTCGATTTATCATCAAAAGTATATATGTGATAAATTCATATAAGTTTGATAGAGTGTACATAATAATGGTGTTAGGTCTCTGTTTTCAGACCGTCTAGGTAGGTACCACCACAGCTCCTATTTCTATCGCCAAATAGTAATGTGCAAACATTACTACGTTTAGGTTTAAAGGGTGCTGCATGTTAGTGAAAATACTGGAGTAACGAGTTAACATCTTATATCTCAAGGAAAAGAGCGTTATGTGGTTCTGTGTATATCATTTTAACCAGTGCCGTTTTGTTATAAGTAAACGTATCATCTACTAATAGGTGAATATCTTGCTTATCACGTAGCTTTGTTTAATACAAAAAAATAATATGACTCGTCAATAGTAGACATAATGCCTGTTAGTGTATGAAAGTTGGAATATAGCATAAACAACCTACTTAGTATTTTTACTGCAGAAACTGACCCTTTCTCTTTCAAAAGAAAGGGTCAGTGTTCCCATCCAAATAACATGTAGGCGTCTTTAAGAAAATCGTGAATAGGCATTTACTAGGTTAATGAACTTTAGAAATATAGATCACATCACCACTTAACACCAGGTGGGATCGTGGTCAAGCATGTATCGTTAAAAAAAGGTCTATCCTAAAAGCTATGGATACTAAAGTATTAAATGTTAAAGTATATTAAGACATTTAAAACAGTATCATTCTAAGTTTGTTACTTTATTTGTTTACTTTTGTTTATACAACTTTGATACAACTTTATCCCGACTGTATCCACTTTAAGTTAATAACCCGTACAGATAACGTGGGGCGGAGTGAAAAGATTTACAAAGCCTTATCTAGGTTACATCTCACGACTCTCTATTGAAACATGCTCTTAAAACGCTCGCAAAGTACGCCTCAAAGGCTTATGCGATGAACTCGGAGCTCTTTAGATATTAACTTGACGCGAAGATCTAGGACTCGTTTTTTATGCTGACGCAAGCTGATCTTTCTTTTTTTGTCCATAAAAGAAAGTACTTTATTATCAGCATGATAATTTCAGATCCATAATTGAGCACTTTGAAGAAGTCATTTGTTGTACTACCAAAAGTTATTGCTGTTGTTACAATTTTATTCTTATTATGGACTAAAATGAGAATTTATTTTTTGTTTAAGATTTTTAAAAAGATATATGTATAAAATAAGTATTATGACAGATATATATAATCAATATTATGCAAAAGATTTCACGGTTGTATATTAAGCGATTATTATATTTTTTTCTTTCTCACTTTTTAATAAAACATAAAACTCTCAAACAGGAAAAATTTTTTTTTTATTAGATGAGACGATGAGTTTTGCAAGACGTTCACCTGATAGTTAGTGAAACGCTAGCCCATAATAAGGTGGCCCTGGTTAAGGTGGTATATTCTAGTATCACATTGCGCACGTCGCCTTGAGACGCTAGGTATTCAGTCTCTTCACTCCAGTAATTTCACTAGCATACAGAATCTTCGAATTGGAACACAGTAATGTTTTATCACCATCATTACCATCAGCCGATAAACGTCCTCTGATGGACATAGGCCTTCCCTAGTAATCAGTGGAATTTTGGAAAATGTTTGCACATTACTGTTCGTCGGTAGGAATAAGAGCTACGATGCTATCTACTTACACAGTCTTCAATAACGAAGACCTACCACCAGTGAAGACATTACCAGTAAACTTCGAGATTACTGCTTGTTTATACATTGCTACTATAAGCCGTGAAACTTAGTGGTTTGAACCCTGTCCTTCTACTCCGAAGATATCGGGTTTGAATCCGGCCTGCACTAATGAATTTTTCAATTTATGTGCAGTTTGTAAATACCAACTAATATCACGTGCTCTAACCGTGAAGAAAAACATTGTGAGGAAATCTACATATCTATGTGATGACTATCCGGTCGGACTAGTATGTGAAATGGAGAAAGCAATGGCAACACTACTCCATTATAACTGCTAAGTAAGTCGTCTTGTGTTTCACTACACATGATGATCATGACCCTCAATCATGAGGAAGTACGACAAATACACTACTACTTATGATAAAAAGAGATACAATTGATGTATCAGAAGTATTTTTCTTTATATGTAATTTTATTACTCACTGTTATCATTACAAACGAAAAATTAGTGATTAGTTTGAAGTAAATTCAGATTAATTCTTGATTTACTTTTGAAGTCAAAGCTTTAATATCGAATAATTTAAAGTTACAATTTCTAGTTTCTAAAATATAAAATTTGTTTCACTTTTATGGTAACACTAAAATCTCAACTTGTTTTAACATAGGTGTACATGAATGAATAGGAATACCTAATCCGGGCATATAGCGTTGAAATATTTATGGGAGCTCGGAGCATTGAAAAGTTAAATCCTTCGGTTGTACCTGAACGGCTTCAGAGAACACCGGAAATTTGAAGATTAAACCTGAACCGTTGTTATAAACGATTTATAAGCAGTAAAACCCTACCTACACTTGAACCCCATAGTTACTTCATTAAATTTGATTTGCTTAATCACTTTAATTACTAAAGGAGAGTTAATAAGGACGGCGGGAAGAAGAGAGGGACAAAGGACGATTAGCCATAGATAATAATTTCCAAAAAATCATAGGTTATATTATTTTTTTTGTTACCGTAGTCATAGTTTACTAGCGGTAGGTCTCTGTTGACGAAAACCGTCTAGGTAGGTACCACCGCAGCTCCTATTGCAGCCGACAAACAATACTGTGCAAACATTTTTTTTTTCATTTTATTCTGTAGTGTTTCTCTTCGTCTTGTGGGTAAGGGTTCTGTCTTTTTATTTATTTATCATTCTTTCTTTTCTTCCCCTCTTTTCCTAACCTGTCTATCCTTTCATTCTACAGTTCCATCTTTCACACTTTCTATATATCCCTATCTTTTGTCATCTTTTACGCATCGCCTCTCAATACGAATTTCTCTGCATTTTACATTTTATTTATATTTACTATATCTATGTTTTATCGATACTTATTTACGTTTTCCAATATATTTTCTAATACATTACATTCACTTTTTTTGTCTTTTATATTATGTTACATTACAATTTTGGAATTTAAAATAATCAGAGATGTCATAATTTTTTTTCTCATAGCAACGTGCGTAATGTGGTGCTGTTTATATCATCTTTACTAGGACCGCGTTAGTCTTTTTCACGCTGTAAATTTTTACTGCTGATATAAACCTACTGAAGATTCCTACTACTTCTTATAAGTCAAGTTATAAATATGCGTTGTGTAAATATTCTGTCCTTCAACGACTTTGCTTCTGACAGTCTCTTAGTGGAAGTTCCTATAAAACAATTTTATGTACACTAAGTTGTAATGTGAATTAACATAAAGATCACTTTAAAACTTTGAAAGGTTTAATCCAATTGTTGAGTAAACGAATGGATGTTAATGCAAGAATAGCGCTGAAAGGGGATTACTTAAACGTAAGTGAACACTAAATAATCTTTAGCATTAGAATTTGATACGTATTGGAAAGCTACTATACTGGTTCTCTACTTCATCTACATTTGTAAAAATGGAAAGATGCTATTGCAATATAAGTTGAATTGATCGCCTACCGAAATTTTACTGGTGGTAGGTCTCCGTTGCTGTTAGTCCTGTAATCGCGGGCTATTAAGAATAGGACTAAGGTAAGCCCTGTCTATCGGAGAAGGCGACTGAAAGGTTTTTCGGGTTCGCGGGCTTTTGAGGGTGGGGGCCCTCATTGCCCATTGAGTGAGTCTGGGGCTGAGGACAAGTACGAATTAGTCTCGTATTTTATCGTAGCATACTCTCTATGCTACGACAAGGGGGGTAGGGGAATAACTCTCCCCGGGATGTACTCAGCAGTAGTGCAGGAAGGCACCGCTGAGTTCTGCAGATCTGAGGCTTTCCGCAATGCGCTGAGGATGACCACCGAGGGGATTTCAGTGGGTGTAAATTCCACATTACCTTGACTTCCCCCCAGAACCAGGGTATCTTTTGAAGATTTCCTCCGTGTCAAAAAAAAAGGTTTCCATTGCTGCAGACCGTCTAGGTACCACCGCAGCTCCTATTGCAGCCGACAAACAATATTGTTATATAAGGTAATTGTATTTTCTTCATTATGCGATCAGGAAATGCGACGAGCAAGGCCTCTTCCTAATGGTAAGTGATACGCCTGCTTATAATAATACGGCGCTAGTTTAGGTGGTATACACAGCACCACATTGCTCTCTTCTTATTGTGATATAAGATTTTGATTTCCCTTACTCCAGTTATTTCACTAGCTTACAACACTTCAAAATGAAACACAGTAATGTTTGCACAACATTATAAGGTGTTGGAAATAGGTGCTGGGACCTACCCAGACGGTCTCCGTTACCGGAGACCTACCACCAATTGTATGCTTGTGATATTACTGGGTTAGCGAGACTTAAACCTTGTCTCGAGGCGACAAGCGCAATGTGGTGTTGGGTATACCATCTTAACAAGTGACATGTTGTTATGGGCAGGAGTATCACTTACATTAAAGTCATCGTGTCGTCGCCCCATACAATAATAAAGAGATGAAAGCTTATAATAATAAAACGCTACTCAAAATATTTATATTCTACCAATAGCTCTTATACGTTCAGTCATTGAGATAGTATTTTATTAAGTAGAACACTATTATTACTGGAATACAGTAATATTTGCGTACTTATGATAAACGCTAGAATTAAACGCTATGACGTTCTTCGACCTAGACGATATCTTCACCAAACTAGGTGTAGTTATTAACGTTAAATAGGACACTGGACGATCTATACGACCTGGAATGGTATAGTTCACCTAGTTTAAAAGGCTAACTCATTTTTAATAAGACCAGAGAAGCTTTTTCATTTAAGTCTTTTCTTTACTCTCTTCAGAACTACTTTCTATATTTGCCGTAACAAAAGACTTCGTTAGTCGCCGTTTCATTCGCCAAGTTTTACCTTACGGTTGTCTTATTGAAATAGTTACTATTTATTTATTCATTACAATCATGTGAAATAATAAAATATACCTTTTTTTAAATCCTAAAGTAATGGTAAATTCGTATAGTTTACTAATTAAGAGCTTAAATAAGAGTTTTAATTTAAGATCGAACTGAACTTAATCATTCTTCTAAATAAGTCATCAGTTTAAGTTAAACATAAAGTTTTTTTATGAGTTACGTAGATTATTTATGCGGTTATGTATTTATATAAGTAGGTTATGCTTAAAATAAAATAATCGATAGGCATTAAAAGAAAAAGGAGAGGTTTCCGTTCGATTTATAGTAGCCGTGAAAGAGTAATGAAACTGAATAATGCATAGCACTGAATATCGTTTAAGATGCAGGGCTGTCGAAAACTGTTAGATTTAAGTCTAGATAACTTAGCTTACTTTTAGGTTATACATGCAGATTCTTACTGGATGGAAACGACGGCTTATAACTCATCAATTACTGGTAACAACTTATCTACTATACACATTTATGTTATACTATATAACCAACACTAAATAGAGATATAAGTAAAGGGGCACCACCGCAGCTCCTATTGCAACCGACAAATAGTACTGTGCAATTATTACTGTGTTCCAGTTTAAAGGGAGTTGTAGATAGTGAAATTACTGGGGTAACGAGATTAAACATTACACGTATTAGACCAGTGCAATATGGTGCTGTATATATTATTCATCGTGCTATAAAATGAACATTTTGATCTTTGCATACATTTGATGAATTTAAAAGACGTAAATGAATCTCTTTTTCTCTGTTTCTTTCTATTGAGATTCTCATTCATTTATAATGATATTTATGTGTATAGTTTTGACCTTGTTTTTTTCTTGTATGGTGCATCAATTGTAAGTAGGTACAGCCCTGCGCAAAGTAAATAGATTCCTGAAATTGCTTAGCGATTACATTTTCATGAAGGAGGATCGTTGAGTTTATATCAAAAGGAGGTGAAATTTATTTTATACCTGTTTGCTTTCGAACAATTGTAGTAAAAACCAATTTTCCGCCAATGAGTATAGCGAGAGAGGATTTTATTATTATTTGCAATACTATGAGTTAACGATAGGAAATAAAGTTTAATTTTTTTTTGTGTTGTGAATCACTTATGTATGGACGTCTAATTTTCACTTTTCTTTTCTACAATACGTGAAGTTATCGAGAGGTAAATAACTGGAAATTCTTGAACAAAACAGAATTTTTATAATTTAACTTATACATGTATTTGTCCTACAATAAATGGTACGGTTTATAGATCTTTGAGGATATACATCTTATTTTCAGCAGTCGGCGTTTTCTTTGAAATATACTCTTCATTTGTTTACAACTTTATAAATAATTGTTGATTGATACTTGTATTAATTCTGAACCAAGCTTTAAAAAGAATTTGGTTAAAAAGTAATATTTTTTTTAAATTAAAGGATAGTAAATAGATAAACTCTTTATTGTTTACATATGGTACAGTGAATTAAGTTAATTAAGCTTATAATCTCAATGTGGGCAAGGACGACCTTATCACTTTAAGGGGTCTTTTCCCGGCAACCCAGTAGGACAGGAGAGATAAAATAAATAGAAGACTAACAAGAAAAGTAAATAATAAATGTATGGGAGCAAGAATTGTTTATAGTTGATGTATAATATATAGTAGGAGAAAGAGAAGAATAGAAGATGGTAATATATATTTTAATCTGACTGTTATAATTTTATTGGTTATGAGTCTCTTTTGCCGGTAACCGCAGCTGCTATTTCTACCGCTAAATAGTAATGTTTAACATTACTGTGTTCCAGTTTTATGGGTGCTGTATGATCGTGAAATTACTGAAGTAACGAGACTTAACATTTTATGTCGCAAGGCGATGTCCGCAATGTGGTGCTGTGTATACCATCATAACCAGTGCCGCGTTATTATGAGCAAGTGTAACACTTTCTATCAGGTGAACGCCTTCATCGTCTCGTTGAACAAAAAACATATAAATAATCGACTTCAACTAAATAGAAGTAATAAGAGAAATTATAAGGAAAGAATATGTCTATAGTAAAAAGCTCGTGCTGTTACTAAAGTATGGATAAAAGCTATTTAAACTTCATTGGTTTTTAAGGAAATTCTTATATAATAGAATAAGTTTAAAAGTGAAAGATATTCAACGGATTATTCTTCACAATGTTACAAAGCCTATTAAAACTCCCCCAATAATTAATGGATGTCTCCGAAGTCGTCGTCATCTTACAGCACAAGTTACAATTATGAAGTCATTACAAAAAAAAAACGTATTAATTGCGTCTAATTAAGTCTTCTTTCAGTCTATTGTTCGCGGTTTTGAAAATTACTGAAACAAAACTCGTTTCACAATTGAGTTATAACTTTTGTACCATTTTCATTTTCTCTTATTGAACTACTTAAAGACTTCAGCTGTGGATGAAAAAAATTATATAAAGAATATTATATTGTTTAAAAGATAATCGTGTACTATGCATTATTAAAAGAGTGATATCCTTATTTAAACGACAATGTCCGTCCGTCAACAATTTTCAATCTCGAGAACTACAATGAGTAGGAGGTTGAAATTTTGCCATACAGACAGATCTCGCTTAGATAAGATCAGAGCCGTTGGAATTTTGTTGGTATGTGGTCAGGTTCCCATGTTGTGGGTACCCAAGGTTTCAGAATTTTGTCTGGGCCACTTGTATTTTTTATATAGCAATGCGTTCACCTGATGTTAAGTGATACGTTTGCCTATAACAACGTGGCGCTGGTGAAGATAGTATACACAGCACTACACTGCGCTCGTCGTCTTAAGACATACGTTAAATCTCATACCCCAGTAATTTATGCATCCTATTGTTAAGTGGCTGAAGTACCCAATTTTTTAAGTGTCTTTATTAAAGTTGGTGAAATATTTACCTGTGTAATTACTGCTTTGTAGTTAATTGAAAAAAAAAGGCGTGATAGTCTAGTGGTTTGATCGCCGCCCTTTCACTCTTGAAGTACCGGATTGGAATCCGGCCTGCTCGAATTAATTTTTCAATTTATGTGCAGTTAGTATAACACCAACTAATATCACGTGCTCTGACGGTGAAGGAAAATATCTCGAAGAAACCTAAATATATGTGATGACCATCCGTGCTCGGACTAGTATGTGAAATGGAGAAGGCAATGACAACACCACTCCATTATAACTTACAAGGAAGTCGTCGTGTGGTTCACTGCACATGATGACCACGACCATGATTCATGAGGAAATACGACTTAGAAGATGTAGTCGATTGAGAGACGCATTACAAAGTCTGTACTAGGGAAATTATAAAGAATTTTCCATTTGAATTAAAAGTTAAAAATCTAGATCTGAAACTGTGTAAAGATTATCAGGTAAAAAGTTCACGTACCTTCGTAAATTACAGAGCGCATTTCGCTTTGTAATTAAAAAATTACTCCGTGATTTAGACGAACGTTAATTATAATTAGTCAATGTTCTCCTTCTTTTTCAACGGTACTAAAGTTTCATTTAATCTATTGAAAATTTAATCTCGTCTTGGTAAAAGGCTATATTTGAATACCCAATAGTATTTTTTTTTACTATTACTATGGATAAGCATACAGCCTGTCTGATGGTAAGCAGTTACCGTAGCCTATAGATACCAGCAGGACCAGTTTGAAGGAATACTTTTAGTAGCTCCTTGGGAAAACCTCGACAGGGAGTTCACTCCATAACTTGACGGTTCTTGAGAGATCATTCCCCTAAAACCATACCGTATGTGACCATTGCAGTTCTGGAGTATGAGGACGAACTTTCTGAGGATTTTTAAAGACTACTTTTTGTTGTTTTCTTATGCCTATTCTGCTGATAAGTATACTATATATAAGTTTCTACGTTCAAGCTTGAAGGTCACTGGAATGAAATATTCTAGATTTAAATGACAAGAAAAATTGGTGTGCCCAACAAGTACGGGTTCGGGAGCCCGCGGCACAAGGTTCACCGATATTACGTGTGCGTGCGTGTACTTACCTCACTCGC
>DWLS01007916.1:0-10327 GCA_018246255.1 Pachliopta kotzebuea | reverse complement strand
ACATTGTAAATAAATATATACATTCATAATAATGATAGCTGACATGGACTCCAAGAATGGAACAAAGGATATGTTATAATGAGGTGTAATATTCCCACAGCATTCGCTTGGAGGAAGTCTTAGTGCTCCCCGAATACTGGGTGGGAGTTCGTTCCACAGTCTTACAGATTGAGCGGTGAAGGAATTGTACAGGAAATTGGATTGAGAGAGAGGGATGTGGAGATCGGAACTAGACCGAAGATAACGTTCGTGGGAATGACCCTGGAACTCAAATCTACATTTTAAATATTCAGGGGTAAATGGATCGAATAGAATTGAATACAGAGAACAGTGTCCTAAGCGATCTGCGAGAGGAGAGTGGCAACCAGTTGAGTTGAAATCTAAAAGAAGAGATGTAGTCGTACTTGCGTAGTCTCATACTAACACGCCGGAGACCACGTCCAGCCATCGTGCTCCTCGGAGTCGTTTAGTGGGCGAAGAGAACCCCCTTCTTAACCCTCCACGGAACCAAAGACCCCGTTAAGGTAGGGGAACACCATTGGACAGAGACGAAGTTTGTAGCAGCGCCGCGACGGCTTCGTCTCTGAACTCACAAGATCCAAGCCAACCTCACCTGCAGCGCTCCCTGCTAATCAATAAACAAGGCTCTGGCTCCCCACCAACCAACATTGTTCCAACGTGGGAGACGGTCCAAATCGCCCCACTATTGAAGGGCATATGTCCAGCACTCGACCTCTACTAACTGATGATGAATGATCTATATAAAAACTAAGCGCAACGTTCGTCGACGCAAGTCCTACATATAATATTTTATACTATAATTGGTGTCTATATCAAAGGTCTGCTAGTGGTATGTCTTTTATACCAGAGACCATATAGATAGGTAAATCATCTATATCAACAGCCAAACAGTAATGTGCAAATATTACTGTGTTGTAGTTTGAAGGGTGATGTATGATTGTGAAATTACTGTAACAAGACTTATCAGCATACAACGCGATGAATACAATGTGATGGTGTATATACCATCTTAATTAACGCCATGTGCGCCAAGCGTATCACTTACCATCAGGTGAACTCCTTGAGTTTATCGCTTCGTCGTATAAAAAAAGGTAGTACTTATAATAATGTAGGGGGAACGCGTTAACGTTCTTCCGGGAACGGCAATGAGCTAATGATACCTCTGATGATGGAGTCGTCTACAGGCTACGGTAACTCCTTACCATCAGGCAAGCTATGTACTTGTTTACTATGTTAGTGAGTAATGTTTGCTCGCTTTCGCTTAGTGGCAGTCGAAGGTGGAACCTGTATCAGCAGTTTCCGGCTAAAGATTCTACTTTGCATTATTCTAATACTAAAAAAATATATTTTATCAACGGCTTTACCTGTCACAGTGGCTGCGGTATGCAGTCTATAAGCAAACGTAGATACATAGACACTCCATGGGTTCTGTACATGAAGTATCGAAAAATAAACAAGCAACTAGAAATGAATAGCCCTAACGAACTTTCCCGCAGCACTCGAACCCGCTCCGAACTCATTAGGGTCTGTGCCGGCGCACGCGCAGGACCCAACAGAAAAAAAAGGAATCTAACAAATATGATATATTTATCCACCTGAACCAACCTCTCGAATATACCAACAGATAACAATTCACTCCTCCACCGCCTTAAAATATTAACAATCTGTCAAACTACCCGTCAGTGTCTCCAGCAATAATATTCAACGACTTATCTACTAGTAGTTTCCCGTTGCATATATTTTTATTTATAGAAAACCAACAGCGTACACAATATATTTTTCTATAAATAAATTAAATACATAAAGTTAATTAGAGGTTTTTATATATAACTTAATAATATGTTGGTATGTGCAAACAAAATATTATTAATTTTTTATTATTAGTGATGAACTACAAGCAAAGAAAGTAAATGAATGTGGGAAAGTCTAATAAAAAGTAAGTGGCGTTTTGTTTAGTATTTAGTCGTTAGTATTTGATAGTTAGTTAATTAGTCTTCAGTCTTGTTAATAATAGTTCTTACAATGTATTTTTTGTATGTAGATTTTTATTTAAAAACGAATAATTCTGCATCAACGAATTCTGTATTAAACAAGAGAAAACCTAAAAAATGTTACTGTATATATAGGTATGGTAACATTTATGTCAGCCCTCAAGTTGACAAATATATAATGTCTTGAATATAGACTATGGAGTGTATAATTAACTAAGCAAAGAAATCATTATCAAATAGCGCATTATAATCGACTAATAGATAACGATTGTAGAAACGAATTTATAAAAGGCAATGTCCAAAAGATGCAGGTTTTTTTTAAGGTCTAAAACCACGCGATTTCATGTCTTAAATCACGTGATATTAGTTGGTGTACTAATTGCATATACATTGAAAAATTCATTAGTGCTTGCCGGATTCGAACCAGGTTCCTCCAGAGTGGGTCGCAGGCGTTTAAACTTCAATCAATAATAAAGTTTATTTTATATCATATAGAATATCCCTGCAATTAGTAAAATCTTACTATATAAGCAACAATCAATTCTATTTAATACATATACGTAGTTTCATCACTTAACTATAAATACTTTACTGGTGACGGCTTTCTCTCTCGTCAACGCTATTACAGCTCTAAAGATGCTGTTTAATAATATATGAATAGCGTGGAAGAAGTAAAAAAGGGTCAAGATGGTCGCTGGTCCAATCCCATCGACCCACATCCGCGGGTCAGCTGCAGCTCCTGACACCAGCACAATATAATTATTACCCTAATCTTATCTCGGGGTCACTGTTACGAGGCGCAAGCGACTGCACTCCGCACAAATACGAGAGATTTATTTTGAACGTATTCATACTCTTTTTAATATAAGATTTGATGACAAACAAAGAAGTTTACAGTAGACTGCTGAATGGGAACTATTTGGATTCACAGGATTTGGTTGTCTTATATGTATTTACTGATATATCTGTTTCATACAAAATTGTGAAACTTTGTGCAGCCACAACTCGACAACCCGACCACATACCAACAGAATTCTAACGGCTCTGATCTTATCTAAGCGAGCTCTGTCTGTATGGCAAATGTTCATCACCAGCTCGTACCCCTTGTAGTTCTCCAGATTGAAAATTGTTGACGGACAGACGGACATTGTCGATTAAATAAGGATCTTCTTTTGTATTTATATACAGTATTGTATGTATAAGTATATGTACGTACCACATAATGATTAATTTTTCTAAGCTTTAAATCTATCTTTCACACTTCGCCTATTACATCATCTCCCACCTCCTATATTCACTGGTAAAGAACGCCTGTAGACATTAAATCCGCCTATTGGATACTAATTTTAGGTTCAAATAAAAAATTACTGACCACGATGTTAAGTGGCTATATGGTTTATGATCGTAAAGCTCATTAACCTAGTAAATGTCTATTCAATCTTTTATTTTATTTTACTTATTTATTTAGACACACCAACAGCAATACTTACAAAATATTCAAGCTTAAAATTAACAATTATAAGAATAAGTATTAGTATGTAAGCCAGTTACATGTATGTACAGAAATCACTTAAAACACTATGATATGTTAAAGCAATCCTATAATAATTTGGAAAAATTTGTTACATTATTTACATACAATTATTTACATATTAACAAAATGACAAAGATACACATGAGATAAAAATTTAAAATGACATAACAAGAGTTATCAATTTAATATTCTCTTATCAACTATAGACACAGAAACTTGGATACTAGTTTATTTTTGATTAATCTTGATTTGAAAACACCCACATTGTATTTGTACAGGAACACATGCCAATAATTTCCATACCTTTGCTGTTCCTATTAATTTCCTTTTTTATTATTCGACTAAAGTGAAACGAGTAGTGTTCACTTGACAGTAAGTGATACGTTTGTATAACGTGACGTTGGTTAAGATTGTATACACAGCATCTCATTGATCATTGATCACTGTCGCCTCGTATGTGTCATGCTCGTTATAATTTATTTTTCTATGAATTGTAAAGTTACAATGTAGTATTATTTAGTAAGTTTAAGTATGAAATGTATTAGTTAAGTAAAAACCCCGGCGACACATGTTGTGCCGCGCTCCCAATTGAGAGGTTATTAAACGCATTCTTGTTCCCGCGCCGCGCTCCTCATACATGATCCAGGGAGATCTTTTTTTTTTTAATGAATATCAATACTCATAATTAATGTTATGACTTAATGAAATCAACAGTCATGGAATCATTATGATAGTATTTCTTAAACAACAATATCCGTACGTTTGTCCATACACAATTTTCAATCTCGAGAACTACAAGGGTTAGGAGGCTGAAGTTTGTCATAACCATATCGTCACTTAACACAACCGTGGTCAGGCATTTTTTATTTGAACCTAAAACTAGTGTCCAATAACGGACTTAATGCCTACAGGCATTCTCTACCAATCAATATAGGAGGTGGGAGATGATGTGGTAGGTGAAGTGTGACAATTAGATTTAAAGCTTAAAAAATGTAGTCTGTACATATACTTATACATACAACACTATACATAAATACAAAAGAAGATAAATATATATGAAAATACATGTATAATATCCTTATTTAAACGACAATGTCTGTCTGTCCGTCAACAATTTTCAATCTGGAGAACTACAATGTGTAGGAGCTGGTGCTGAACATTTGTCATACAGACAGATCTCGTATAGATAAGATCAGAGCCGTTGGAATTTTGTTGATATGTGATCGGGTTCCGCAGTCGTGGCTGCACAAAGTTTCACAATTTTGTATGAGCCACTTGTAATCCTTTAACGTTTTTTATTTATTTATTTCACTTTGTACATAAAAGTAACAGCAAAATATTGATTATACTAAAAATAATGTTGTACAGGCGAGCTTAACTCACTTTGAGTTTTCTACCAGCTAACCTCAGTGAAAGCGTAAGCTTGTATGGGTAGTGCAATGTACAAGTTAGAAATACATATACATAAAAAAAAACTTTAAAAAATACGCATGTATAGTACATGTAATACACTATATAATATATATTTACAAAATACTATGTTCCATAAATATAAATACACATAAGTATACATATAAATATATATAAACATAATCGATCGATCGAATCGAAAAAGAAGATTTATTATATTAAACCTTTTTTAATGAAAATGTTATTGATTAATTTACTATTGTTCATTCATATACAAAATGAACGAGTAATAAACAATTCAGTAATAGCGAAACTATGCAGTGATTAACTGTCTAATTGCTAGTTACTGCAGCCGGACGGCGCCGGGGGCGGCTCCTAGTTAAATACACTTTAGCGGGATCGGCCCAGGACCGCTGCATTGTATAACAATACCAACATTCATCTATTAAACTGTACATTTAATTCTCCATCATATAAAACAGCTTAACAACATATTTATTAAGTATTATACCTTAAAATTTTAAAACGTACCAACGACATGAATTCCTTTACAGCAAGAGATTACTCAAATGAAAGAATACTTATTATATACCACTTTGTCTTTCATAAAATCACATTGATGATTTTCCTTTACATTTCAATCTAATCATGAAATTTGTAGTAATAATATATAATAGAATCAGTATCACGTAGTCTTAAATCCAGTCGGGACTCCGAGCCGAATAATTAAGCCCATCTCGCGGCGACCGCTCCGACCTTTAATTAATCTCAGGATCCTTCGCCTGTATTATTTATGATAATTCCGTAGATTAATAACGGATCGAGTATTGATTAGGTGCTGGCGATCGCTGTATCTGTATCACAAATGAATCTCCAGCGTTAATAGTTTCCACATCTCTCCGGGCGCAGGCGTCGCTGGTGATCGCCGGTGAGATTAAATACAGGATATTGAAATTATATCACACAATCTTTAACCGACATACAAAAGATATGTGTCACTTAATCATAAGTTAACTGATTTACCTGTTCTCTTTAAGAATTACTTGTCTACCTGATTCACGATATAATAACTCCGCGAAGAAACATGATTGGTAGAAGTGCTCATGTTCTCCTCCTTAAGCTATTAGGTCTAGGTCTTAGATTGTTTTTGGATATGAGTGATCATTAAGCTAAAAACATATTAATAATGATTTTTTTAATTAATACGTTTCATACTTTAAAGTACATGTTTCTAAACTGTGTATGTGTATGAAAGTTTTTCCATTACATGATTACTTAATATTTTATTACAGATACAGGTCAATGTTGGTAAAGCTCATTAACCCAGCAAATGCCTATTCACACTTTTTTGAAGAGGCTCACTTAGTATTTCGATGGGTACACTGACACTGACAAGTTTTTCTACTCCTTAGCTGTTCTTATTATAAACGATGAGCTGAACCTCTTGCGGAAACTGGGAATGTTTACAACATAAGGATGGAGTCTCACCACGTGCCTTATCGTCTGGTGATGAAAAATGGTAGAGAAACTTGAAAGGAATCCTGTAGAACACCGCGATCCTGGCCACTCGGGGCCAATGATCAAGACTGTCTAGTTTAGCTAAGACAAGTTCTTGATCACCAAGAAGCTCCTTGAATTTTCTACATGGGAATGTATTCGAACCTGGAGACAGGAGAGCGCCGAGCCACTGCCACATGACATTTGATTCTGAATACGTGATTAATGAATAGATGCATATTGTTAAACTTCTATATATACTCGAAGATACGAACGGCTTTACTTATAAAAAATTAACAAACAAATCAATTTTAATAATCATTATTAACGTATTTTAATTATTACTAATTAATGATTAATCTATAGAAATTATATGTTGATGAACGTAAGTAAAAAGGTTTATACTATAAGTTAACAGTAACATGGTGTTAAGTAAGGCCGTAGATATTGAAGCGTGCTCCCCTAGGAACACAGGTAATGCTATTATTATATTCAAAATTCCTGTTTCTATAACACATTTAAAATTTTGGAGTCCAATAGTACAACCTATGAGGTGGAAGGTGCTGTGATAGAAGAAGCGTGAAAGTTGTATTTAAAAAGATATTATAAGAGATTAGAATACATTATGCCGATTCAAAAAGAGGTAGAAAAGTCGCGACGAATTGAAATATATATGAAAATATTTAGAATATAGATCTATATCTAGACTTTAACAAAAGGAATGCTTTACATTCTGTAGTCATTGCGTTGAACTTAGAACAAACACGAGCGCAGCCCGCGTCCTCGTTCTGTGAAAATATAAAAAGGAAATAGTATCACGGGAGCATCAATCATGATGATTGATGGCTCGCTATCAACGAACAGGTCCAGGTAAACAAACTAGTGTTGCCGGTGCGACGACCCCGATTGCGCTATTATTAGGTTAGGAAACTGTGACATGAATGTTAATTAGGACGGCGCGAGCGAGGAGTTTACTTTACACGGTAGTTGTGACGGGCCGAGGTTACATGAGTGTACAGGTGAAGATAAGGTGGAGGGCCTCATGAGGGCAGCACGGTGCAGGGCTCACCTCGGTATCAGGTGAACGGTCTGCTTGTATCATCGCTTCTGCCTAGCACGAAGTATATTACGAGGGTTACCCGAAACAGTAACGTTTGTGCAAACATTACTGTGTTCTGATTTGAAATGAACTGTATGAAAGTGAAATTACTGGGAAAGGAGACTAAACACCTTGTCTCAAGGCGACGAGCACAATGTGGTGCTGGTACCATCTTAACCAGCGGCACTTTGTTATGGACAAGTGTATCACTAATCATCACATGGACGCCTTGTTCATCCTCGTCGCCTCAAGGAAATTAAAAAAAAATGCTACAGTTATATTTAACACACATCCACGTTTGAAGTTTCTTAATTACACCAATCAAAAATAAAAGGCTTAGAATCAAACATGATGAAACGGAATACTTTCTCAGGTAACGCTGTAGATACAGGACATAAAAGCGAGAAGACCTGCGCGTTGAAGACATATCACAATCAAAAAATTAAAGTAATTTAGGACGTAGACGAGGTAGAAAAATGTACTGTCAAGAGACATATGGGAGTGACAAGTGACTGATGATGATGTCGAAGACAGACTGAAATGGAAGAAACAAATAAAGAAAACTGTCCCCACAACCAAATGGGATAGTCGCTAGAAAAAGAGACAGAAGGATGTAAAATCATGGACACAAACATAAGTAAAGAATATCATCAATCGTATTAACAATGCTCTCCGTTGTAAAGCCACCTTGCAAGTATTGCTTGAAAGTACCCAAGCTTTTGCATAAAACAACTAGATTCGTATATACAAATCGGTACTAAGATCAATCTTGATGTACATCACCAAGATTTGGATAACCCAAAGACTCCGCAAGGTGAACCACTTGCTAAAGATAAAAGATGTTGCGTCGGTCCGTCCTGGTATCGCGGGAAGGATTCCAAAGGACTTTACCTATGAAAGCTCTTAACAATGCAACGAAGAGACAGATGACGCTACGATCTTCTATCGAATGATAAGACTCATTTATTACACCGGAAGAAGAGGAGCTAAGTATTAATGAACTCAGCTCCTAGCTAACCAAGTAAGCAAAAAAAGTGAATATACTAATGAATATTCACTGTTACTTCGAATTTTCTCTCATGATCGAATTAATTATAATAAACTAATAGCAACCCTATCTCCAGCGTGCCTATAAAAGAGAACAGCTCCAGAAAAAGAAAACTGTTTTTGGTATAACTTTTACTAACACACTATACTCATCAAGCAGCCAACTATACTAAGTAGAGACGGAAGTGTGTAAGCAGATGTGTGAAAGGAAAAAACAGTGTAAAATGAAAAACAAAATTAAAGAAGAAAAATATATTATTAATTAGGGAAAAATCAGAAAAGAAATGGAAAAAAGTAAAATTCCCAGTCCCACTTTACGAGGGAACGATATTAAAAACTGTAATAAGTATGGAGCATTTACCCTCAAAATTCATTAAAAGACATCAACATGCTGTTGGATAATAATAATGACGCATCTTTTAGCATCCATTTTACTAAAATGTTCAATCTGTCGCTTAAAAAAAATGTTATCACTTTGAGCTTACGAATCAACCTTCGTAAGTTATGGTACATAAAATTTTTCACAACTAAAATCCTGTGCAATAAGAAAGTCATGCCATTTCCGGAAACGTTTTAACCCTTCTTTGCATGATTTTTTTTTAACCACCAACGACGGAATTACAAGTTCAAATTAATCAATTAACAGTGATGTTAGTATTGTTTTTGACAACTGCGTTTCGTTTAACGCCACACCGTTATAAAGTTGCCAGCAGCAACAAAGTACACTGGTTTTGTGTACCATTTTACCGGCATTAAGTTATGATGGAAATTTCCATCACTATGCAAAAAAGGGTTAAGAGTATTGATACTACAACAAAAATACGGATAATAATGTATTAAAAAATTTGTAGTACTGAAAATTGGAATATTGCAAAAACGTAGTGACACCGAGGGTTATCAGGGTGAGGGGTGCGAGGGCGCGGGGGCGCGGGGGCGGGCCGCTATCGCGCCGGACTACATTTGACATAACATCGTAATTATTAAGATTGTAGCAAACTGTGCCACGGCCACGCTCCCGAATGTTCGCCTAGGTAAGTTACATCATGCACGGCATAACGGACCCACGCTTTGTATCTTACGGCCGGAACATCGAAGTCGGTAGGCGACGCACCCTACAGCGAAGATCTACTTAAATTTTGAAACATACATTCAAATTCAAACAATAAAATAAAATCAGAATATGGACAATCTGACAATTATCAAAAACTTAACAACTCTCGACCGGCGAAATTGCAACTAAAAGATAATTCTTCAAAAAAACTCAGTATTAAAGGAATATTATACCTTATAATGAAGAAATTATCGGTTAGTACTATTCTTATTTTTGAGAAGATTATCGGCTGATGATTAAAAAAATATATCAATAAATGTAGTAATGCAACTGCGCGGTGAATAACGTACTCGTTAGAATGTTTACACACCACCGCATATACCCATTTTAGATCCGTACATTTGAGATATCACCAGAAGAAGCACTAATCAAACCAAAACTTTATTGTTCACCGCTACACCTCTTTCCACAACACATACAGACAGACTTCAACAAGCAATGGTTATTCTGTAGTCATGAGACGGTAAAAACAAAAAGGATACATTATATACAAATAAAAACACAGTCCTACCTTAAAACTCATGACCGCCGAAGCTCAATCATGTAACAACAAGTGGAAGCCGGTACAGCCGCAAAAGCACCGGCGCATGCGGACGGTGCGTGGGCGTGGGCGTGGG
>DWLS01007915.1:0-10328 GCA_018246255.1 Pachliopta kotzebuea | reverse complement strand
CCAAACAGCGGATTACATCCCGAACCCTAACGCCTCCGTCCTAAAGCGCAGACCTCGGAACGCGCTTCCCGCTCCCGTCACTGACGATCTAAATCGGGGTCGGCCCGATGCACTGAACTCCTCCACTGTCGCAGCCAACACGATTGTTTGAATGTTGCAATTTTGATGCAATTTATAAAAATTAAAAAAACATTAAACACTATGTTTTTTTATATAACTATCGGCTTTATAATTTCGAAGATTTATGCTCTGTATTTATTTATGACGAGTTATATTATTAAGATGTGGAATGAAGCAATGATTTTACTGACTGTGTTAGTAATATAAGTTTAAATCAAACCGGTGTTTATTATTGTAAATTTACTTTAGGTTTACTGATGAAAATTATATAATAAAAAAACATTGTTAAGCTTGATAAAGAAAATCAATCACACAGAACGGTATCTGTACCAAAAGGTCCGGTGAAAGTGTATTTTAGTGGGACAATAGACACGCTTCGGTAGCGGAAATCTTTACAATTGTTTACTGTTTGTCTATTTTGATTTCTCTCCAGACGGTTCCATGGATAAAGAAGAAAACAGAAGCTAAGTTAGATTGAAATAGAACCCAACTACTTTTAGGATCCACGATCCAGAAAAAGGTTATATGGAAGGACAAAGGTTGCCTCTGCCTTTGCCTGAGTAGTTTATTATTACAATTTATGTTCTGGCACGATTAAAAAAAAATTCAACTTATTATGACGGGCAAAGTTGAAGCTAAAAGACACTTTGGACACCAAAAATAAAGCTGCGAAACATTAGGAAGTGGACCGATGTCCCCAATGTAGAGCAGAGCAACTGTTCCATGTGGCTAGATATAAACACAAATTCTCCAACTTGACGACCAACCTCTAGTAATGGCGAAGCACTTTAAGAAGAAGTAAATTTACTTACACTATTCGTCATAATTTCAATCGATGGACGTCCACTGCTGGTCATAGGTCTCTTATAAAATATTTCACAAAATACTATCTTGTACTATTACTTTTGCTTACACTGTTATAAGATATATATTGTTATAGCTTGAAACAGAAACACAGTTCAAAGTAGTTAAGTGTTAAGGTAAAAAATAAATAATTTTCAAAGCTAAATGACTAATGGAATCGGTGACGATTGAGGTACATCTACGGGTATCACCACTTTGATGATGGTGGTTTGTACTTACTTGGATACTATTGAAAAGTCAATCGCGGATAAGACTTTTTGCTTCTCAATTTGTATTGCACAGAAAGTATTAGGTTCTCTCTTATGAAATTAGCGTATTATACGAAGTTGAAAACATTTTTTTTCCATAAAATTATAATATTATTCAATTGAAGTATATAATTTCCTATGCACTTTTACCATTTTATAGATAGTTCATGAACTATCTACCCTACTCTCTAACCCATGGGTTCCATTGGTGAATAAATCTTAGAATAGACAATCAATGAAATATTTGAAAGCGGTTTCAACTACCGCATAGAAAATAATCTATTTATCCATGCAAAAAATTGTCGAATTTCCAGAGAAAAGTGGTAATCTGATAGAATAGCATTCAGTAAACATGTCCGAAGTCTGAAGAAAATCGCCGCAACTTTATTATAGTGGCTTCCGTCGTGGAGTATGGGTGCTAATGTTGTCATGAACCACCTATGGGCTAGATTAATTGACCAGATTCTGTAGTGCAACGGTTTACTTTTTTATTATGGTTTACAATGATTAACAATACAGATCTGCTGTAAGCCCAGGTCTAAGCAACTTCTAGCGTATAACAACAGTCGATTAATAAACTAACAAATATATAATGAGAAAGCAATAATTAACAACCGAGAACTCATTATTAAAAATCTGCATATAATTACACGGTTAAATAACATTCCTTGGCTAATAAATGTAGCAATATCTACTTTTAAAAATTACAATTGTGTAGTAAGATAAAGCACATGTGAAGCTTCAGCAAATTGGAATCCAATTACAACAATGGGATTAGGGTCAGAAGCAAACAACAGTCCTATAGCGGCATACGTCTGTAGTCTGTTATTATAAACGGTCGTGTGTAGATCATCTCTTCGAAAATGCCTAAAGACGATCCAGAAACCACCGCCCTGAAGAAGGAATTGACGGATCTAATTGCTAAAGTAAAGGTAAGGCTTCTATCAATGGATCACCATATAGATGCGAAGGTATTAAACATATACTATTTAATTTCATATTTCCATGGCTCGCGTTGTGTTGTTATTTTATTTTGTATAAGACAAAAAAAATCAAAATATATTGTCCATGTCTGAGCGACTTAAATTTTATAATCAATGTATTATTGCTTACTTTAAAACCAATAAAGATTATTAATTAACATAAATTAAACGTTATTATACCTTGTTATTTATTAAGCTAATTGTTAACAAAATTTAATTATAATTTGACCTATGCAATACTCGTAGGCTGCGCAAGAGAAAGTTGCAGATGCAAAGCTTGGTGAGAAGTGTGGCGATATAGGCGATATACCAAAGATAAGGTTTGTGACGAAGAAAACGCTCAAAGGCCACATCAACAAGGTTAATTCTGTTCATTACAGCGGCGACTCTAGGTAAGGGGGAATAATTTGAAAAATTATAATTTTTTATGAGTTGAGACGAACAGATTAAGCCGTTGTGCTCTTGATAAATAAACACCGTAATAGTAATCTGGAATTAACCTCGAGAAATATGATCTAAGCATTTGACGTGCTTCCCAATCAATAATTGGATTTCGATCACAGATAGATCTTGTATACAGAATAAACGCACATCTATCTCTTTAATGCCTATAATACATTTATGTTTTAGCAAAGCCTCAATAATACTTAATGTTAACAAGATTAACCTTTAGTTCAACGTATAATTCTTTATAATCTCTCAGGTTATAGTTAACTAAGTTTTTGCGTTCCCAGTGATTTTTTTATTTCATTCGCAAATTATTGGTTTTCAAACTTTGCCGTAATCTGTTCGGAAAGTTGCCGATGAGAGATTATTAGCTTTAAATAAATGCGCAATGGTGTCATTGAAACACTCTTAGAAACCTTATCATAATGAGAAGATATAGTATCACAAATCTTTTACTCTTTACTATAATTTAAAACCACAAAAAAACGTTCACGTGGTTGTAAATGATAAAAACAAAGTCATTATCGTATTTCTTCAGTGGAATATGGTATATTAAAACTCTAATCTTACAAAGTGATTGCGTTTTATAATTAAAGTATTACTTGTCTTTATAGACTTAGCATTTCTAAATGAGATTAAAATACCATTCGGTGAATAAAAACCAAATAAAGCCATAAGTTGCTTTCAGTATTTGTACATTTGTTTTAATTCTAGAGTATAATTCATTTAAATACAAACCTTTATGTAAAAGCGCACATAGAATTTGAATATTTTTACTTCATACATTTTAATGATTAGTATGTTAAAAAATAAATTTAAAATTGCGTTTGAAAAGTATGTAATTAACAACTTCAGCAAAAGACTAATTACAGACACTGTGTGACTGGATCGCTAGACGGCAAGCTGATCATCTGGGACACCTGGAGCGGTAACAAAGTCCAGGTTATCCCATTGCGTTCCGCTTGGGTCATGAGCGTGGCTTTTGCACCTTCCGGCAATTTCGTAGGTCTGTAATATTAACTTAAACATATCTTAATCTAATTATTTATGTATTGGGCTATTATTTTCAAGTTACAACAGATATTGGGATTACCTAGTTAATATGGTTTAGTGTTGTGTAAAAATAACGAAGACTGTCGCAGTACTACACTTTTAGATAAAAATAAACAAAATTCAAGTCTGAATTAAATGACTTTCATGATAATAAACAACAGTTATAGATTTTAAGCAAGGAAATGATAGTGAATTGTAAATAATATATAAATATTAATAAATTCGGTACTAAAATTCTGCTTGTACAGAAGAGAGCTTCGCCGGATAAGATAGTATTCAAAAGATAAATTGTATTTACTATCCCTTGAGAAGACAAAACTTACTAGAGGTAAATGACTCTTAAAGTAGACCTGTTAAATAGGTATTACCAATTACCCTTAAAAATTAGTTTACAGTCTTTTAATGAGAGCTATCGTGTAGGACTATATATCTTAAGGTGAATACAATATCAATAAGTGCAATAATTTAATAGCTAGTTGTTGTATTATAGATATAATATACATATAATTTTGGTGAAAAAAAATGTCGTGACTACATGTGTAGCTTGCGGTGGTATGGACAACATGTGTACGGTTTACGACGTGAACAACCGCGACGCTACCGGCGCGGCGAAGATGGTGCGCGAGTTGGCTGGGTACGAAGGCTTCCTCAGCTCCTGCCGCTTTCTCGACGACACCCACATCCTTACTGGCTCGGGTGACATGAAGATGTAAATTATGTTGAATGTTCCTTTACTACCCTATTTTTAGTACATTTTAACTGTAATATTTCTGAATATTAAAAGTCTTGATTATAACTGTAGCATTTACTTACAGTAGAGTTACGAGTACAAATATAATGTTAATTAACTGAATTATAAAATACCTTATCAAAAACTTAATTAACCTAGGCAAATTGGTAGAAAATGTGTCATCATAGAATCAACAATAGTATTATCTCATGTTAGTGACTAACATAAACCAAGCTTTATAACAATTGTAATAAAAAATCTTCACGAATTTAAAAATATATGCTACTTAAGGACTATTTTTAGTTGTGTCTGGGACCTAGAAGCTGGTAAACGGGAGATGGATTTCAATGCACACGCAGGAGATGTCGTCAGCATCTCTTTGGGACCAGGTATGTAGACATAGCTATTGTCGTTAATTTAATAGTTCATTTGTACTATATAATAGTAATTTAACCGCGAAAAAATCGGAGAGAAAGAAGAAGGGTAGCAATGATGATCTTAAAATCTGTTGACAATTTCTGAGAGTATCTTAACGTTTAAACTAGTAACTTTTTTTTATTCCTTAATGTGAGTTTCATTGAATATTGTCTAAATGTTTAATTTGCCATGTAGACATGAAGACATACGTGACAGGCTCCGTGGACCGCACCTGCAAGCTGTGGGACGTACGCGATGAGAAGGCCAAGCAGACATTCTTCGGACACGACGCTGACGTTAACAGCGTTTGTGTAAGTACTTCATTATACGCCTAGATTATTAGTCCTAAACTTACAAGTACTAACTTAACAAGATTGTTATAAAAAATACAAGCATGTACTGAAGAAATTTCGTCATGATCTTTAGATTAACCGAAACAAGCAAGTATATTTAGCGCAGAAGAAATCGTGAAATATTTACGGTAATAATCAAATTAGTTGAATAAATAACTTACATGAATGGTAATAATACAAATGTTTAATAATAGTTTAATTAGTAAAGTTATATTTAATAAATCAGTACCATCCGAGCGGGCAGGCGTTTGCGACTGCATCGGAAGACAAGACGGCGCGTCTCTTCGACCTCCGCAGCGACCAGCAGCTTGGCCATTATACACCACCAGGAAATAGCGGCTTCACTAGCTGTGGTGAGAAACACAATACATTCACCTGCTTAAACTTTATGAGTTGTTATTCGAAATGTATCTATATGAATATGCTAATATATTTTTATATACCGCATTGTATTTCAACACGTTCAATAATTTTATTACATAATTTTTTAACGTTAAATGGGACAGTATTGACGTCAATAAAAGTACAGTATTTGTTTAAGACATTGGTGAGAAATTGCCCAGACAGCTGTCGTGATCATTTAGAGAAAAATGTATGAAAATATATTTCCTTTTCGTTGAAATGCATTATTAATGATCATGAAGTTTTCAACTTTACTGAAAAGATATTACTTACAAATTAGGACACCATTTTATCAGTATTCCCGGCGTTCTTTTGTGGTCTTTTAATATTAAAAATAACACATATACATCGAGCATTATGGGCAAAGATTTCCTAAGTTTTATTTTAATCCAATTTTGAAGCATATACACGAACGCTATAGCCAGCGGCTAAACCTAATATTCTAACCCAGATGTCATTGGTTCTACTCCAATGAGGTGTTGAGAAAATGATGGCTAATAAAGTTAACGTGGTAGATAAAACAGTTGTCGCTGTATTAGAAATTAACAAACTTTCGTTTTAGCTTTATCGCTGAGCGGAAGATACCTTCTTGCCGGTTCCGATGACAACACAGTTCATTCCTGGGATACAATGAAAATTTCCCACACAGGTGAGTGTATTAATGACAACGATATCGTCCGGTTGTTCTACATATATGCCTATTAAAATGTACTGTAAATACTCGTTGTGGGCGAGTGATGTGGCGGTGGAGTACCGCATAGATCACTCAATAATATTCAGAAGGTGAATTCTTTAGCAAAGACCTTGTAACCATCCTCCTAAATTCCATGTCATATCTGACATAATATTTTCTTTTTAATTTATTGTCAAATGGCCAGTACTTGTGTTGCAGTTACCGCTACACTCATAATCTCTCCTTTACCGAACCTAGATTTCCGGAACAAGAAGTCAATTTCATATTTCAAATCATCAGACGACTATTGTAATTAACATTTATATTGTTAACTATTTATTAGAACAAGCATTGATTGTAGCAGTTCACAAGTGTAATGTTGCTTTTTAATTATCAAGATTTTAAACTAGTTACTGATTCTTATGTTTTAGGTACCCTCAACGGACACGAAAACCGCGTGACCTCCATTTCAGTGGCACCCAACGGTATCGCAATGGCAAGCTGCTCCTGGGACCAAAGCGTTAGGGTGTGGGGTTAAAAGAGGTTAAATAATTAAGTTGAATAATAATAAAAACCATACAACATTTAAAAATAAAAATTTTCCTCCCGTATTCGTAACAATGTCCATTTCAATCAACGATGTGAAATTAATATAAGTGTTTAAAGAAACATTAAAGTAGTATTTACTTTTCAACTAATTATACATTTTCGCTGTTCATGATTAGTTATGTTGATATCCAGGTAAAATGATTAATTACTATTTAATTAAACAATTAAGATTCAGTATAATTAAGTTAAGTTCACCTAAGTTAAATGTTATGTATCATGAGTTCATAGTGTTTTCTTTACTTCTTTGATCGGTGAAAAATGTATTATTTTGTTACCATAATTAATTAAAACTTACACCTCTGTATTAATTATTCTAGTCATGTTCTGTTAATATTATCTACGTAATATTTATCTCTTTTATACACCAGACACCAATACCCATAACATACCCCAGTGGTTTTTTCATATATAAATCATCCTCTTAATCACTAGTATTGGTTTTTATTATAAAGAATTTTTAAATATTTTCGGGCACATATTGTATTCTACTCAAAAAATTCGTTCCTGTTTTGATTAAATTAATAAATTTAAAATATTTCACATTTAAAGTCTTTTTTTTTTCAGTACCTTTTAAATTTTAAAACAATATATTCGTCTATAAAAATCGATACAGGAAGATTAAACATTTAGGGAATGACTCACAATACTAAATATGCAGGTTTAAATATATCATTCGATTGTCTATATAACTACATAGTGTTATAATATCATCATCATCATCAGCCGATTGGCATCCTCTGATGGACGTTGGCCGCACCAATAGTTGAGGGATTTGGGCTATCCTCCATCATGCTGGCGCAGTGCAGGTTGGTCGAGAACCAGGGTCTTAGGAGTTGGTATGTAGGACACGTCCTGTTATAAACGAATTGATTTTGAATAAAAATACGATTTTAATTTTAGCGGAGCTCTGAAATTTGCTATTATTTAGTTCTGCTTCACTTAAAGATACTTAAAAACATTCACAAGAAATGTCGCGGATGTGGCTGGAGACAAAGAATTTGTGTATAACGGTGTTATGTAAACATAATACAATGCTCAATGTTCTCTTATAGCATCTCTTGTCACTTCATCACGAACGGTCTTCAGGCAAAAATGTTTTTTTGGAAACGCATTATAATACCTACAAAATTGGCAAAACTTGCTTATGTACTAATTATCATAATTTGTGTATCAATAATATTTTTCCGGTGGAATTTTAAAGATGAATCAGAAGAAATACAACATCGTAACGTCGAAAAGAAAGAATTGAATATGAATGAAATAAGTAGGTCTCTGAATCCCTCATTAAAAGATTTAAAGTATATTCTTCGATGGATAAATCCAAAGAATAAACCTGTAGAAAACGGTGACGGCTCTCGACTGTTCGTAGCTAAGAAATGCGCCATAAAAAATTGTTACTTGACTGATCAAGCCGACATTTTAAACGTCTTTTCCAGCTTCCGAATAGTTCTTTTTGATGCACCAGACATAGAGTTCTTTCAAAGTTCTCGTAAACTTCCAAAAAGGCGAAATTTAAAACAGAAGTTTCTTTTTGTCAGCGGAGATTCGGCAGCTACATTGCCAATATGTGATGACCTATGGAATGACTTTTTTAACTGGACTTGGACGTACAAACTAGACTCAGACTTGGTCTGGAAATATTTTGTGATAAGAGATACAAAGGGAAAAATTATAGGGCCTAGTAAAACCATAAATTGGATAAAGATCGATAATATGAATCCAGTTGACAGTAAATTCATTATGAAGTTAAGATCTAAACAGAAAATTGCTGCATGGTTCGTTTCGAACTGCGAGACCGAAAGTCACAGAGAGGAGTTTGTGAAGGAATTGCAAATATATCTTAACGAGTATCAAATAGAAGTAGATATTTACGGAGCATGCGGCAAATATAGCTGTCCTAAAGGGATAATGACTAGATGCCTCCAAATGCTGGACCGTGACTATTATTTCTACCTCGCCTTTGAAAGTTCTATGAGCGAAGATTTCGTAACGGATATCGTTCTACATGCTCTCAACTACAACACTGTACCCATCGTATTTGGAGGTGCCAATTATTCGAGGTAAATAGCCTAAATTCATTTTGATACTTCAAATTTATAATTTATTAATCAAAAATAGATTTTTACCATTACTTAAGTATACAAAAGCCATTTATAAAGTGTATTAATAGTTTTTGAATAAAACCTTTAAACCCAGTCCTTTTTTGGTTGGTAGGGAATCTCTACAAAAGATACTCTGCTTCTGGGAGAAGACATAGTTATGTGGGATTTATACCCACTAAAACATCTGTTTTGGTAATCCTCAGTTTACTGCGGAAAGCCTTGGGATCTAGTACAGAACTCACGGATGCCTACCCGCAATTCTACTAAGCACGTCTAGGGAGAGCTGTTAACCTCCCCAGTGTCCGCAGTGGACTACGACAAAATATGAGACCACTTCGTACTTGCCCCTGCGAATCCGTAAACCCTTTTAGTCGCCTTCTACGACGGGCAGGGTTTACCTTTGTACTATTCTTGATAGCTGGTACAGTCAAACCTAGCCTTATCTACAGCTTTCAATATTATAATGAAATAATAATATCGTTTCTTAAATTTTCATGTAAACCCAAAAAAAATTCTTGTTATCGTTAAGCAACGGTTACTCAGTATTTCACCATGTAACGTCTTGTTTCCATTGGTTACGAGACTCGTTTCCACAGAAAACGGTGGTCTCCACGGAAACAGTCTTTGAAGACGCCGTGAAATCAATAAAGAGCTCCCGACTTCATCATATTAAAGAAGCCACAGTAATACTGTAATTGTAATAGTTTAATTAGTAATAAAAAATCAGTGTTTCAGTTTGAAAGCCGCTTTAGTTATTGCAATTACCGGGGTAACGACATTTGTATATTATGTCTTAACACAATGAACGCAATAATGTGTTGAAGAAACATCTTGTCGTTATCATATTTTATGGTCTTACGTCGTGAACATTTTGCTTATTCCATTTATTTATTTTATTGATTATTTATGAATTTTATATTTTTGTAAAAACTTTTCTTGTAGATTTTTGCCGGACGGTGCCTACATTAATGCTTTGGATTACGGCCCGGAGGGGCTTGCAAGGCGAATGTTCGAGATCATGAAGAATCCATCGCTGTATCAACGATTCTTTAGGTGGAAGAATCATTACTCCTATCACGCACCAGATCACTCGCCAGAAACGGATAACTACTGTGCGTTATGTGCTGCTGCCAACGCCGAAAATTTTAATACAGTCTCGATAAAGAATAAATTCAACGCCTGGTGGACACCTAAAGACAAATGTGCGGAATAATAAATTTTAATGAAATTGTAATTAATACTTTTAAATGGTTTGCTAGGTTAATGCGCCTTGCCATCATCGACCACATCTTCACTTACCACCAGGTGGGATCGTGGTCAAGCATTA
>DWLS01007914.1:0-10329 GCA_018246255.1 Pachliopta kotzebuea | reverse complement strand
TCTCTTTCTGATTGGTTAGTAGCCATTGTCCGTTCATTGGTTGCTTTCACCAAGCCTTATAGTTCCTATTAACTTCGCAGAGGGCACAATTGACAACACTTTAGCACAAATTAGATTTGTAGATGGCGCTACTGGTGCGATTGCCAACACTTATATCCTGTTTCGCCGGGAACTAGTCTCTTTCTGATTTGTTAGTAGCCATTGTCCGTTCATTGGTTGCTTTCTCCAAGCCTTTTAGTTCCTATTAGCTTCACAGATGGCGCGATTGTCAACACATTTTGTTCCCAATTGTCATTTAAGTGTAACAAATCTTTCAGTTGTTTATTAGTGAGGAGTGTGATGTTGGTAATTAAATTATAACTTAATTTAATAGATATTAATGAATAATTAATTCTCGAGACAGGTCCGGGGATGGGTGACCGTGTGCGTCGCTACGTCCACGCGGCTCCTTTATGTCTCCATTGATAGGATATTTTATTTCCTACCCGCACAGCGGCAGCCGGCGCGCGGCCTCTTTGTGTCTCGCTACACACACACACCTTTCACACTTTCACAATACTTATATATTTAATATACAAAATATTCCATTTGTATGCCAGTGAAATTACCGGCGTAACGAGATAACTTACGTCTTAAAGCGACGAGTGGAATATGGTGTTGTGTACACAATCCTAACCGGCGCTATGAGAGCTGTGATAACCTAATGGTTTTCACGCCTACCTTCCACGCCGAGGGTACTGGATTCGAATCCGGCCTTCACCAATGAATTTTTCAATTAATTTGCAGTTACTGTAGCCTCTAATATGCTATGCTTTAAGCCATGTATAAAATCGCGATACTATAAACAAAAATCAGCGCTATGTTATGGGCAAGCGTAGCACTAACCATCAGGTGAACGGCGTACTCGTTTAATCAAGACCATAACCATCATCAAGAAACCACAGCAGGCTCCCCATAGACTTTCCCAAAAGATCTCAACACCAGTCGGTCCTTTGTTGTCTCTGGGACTTCTTTGATATTTCTCCACATGTTAAATTCTATAACAAATTCTCAATGATGAGTGTAGACGAGAGTCCTCCGACATTTTTGGAATACGCAAAGAAGATCATAACCGATGTCACGGAAAAGAATAGGACGATTTCAAAATAATCTGTCAAATAAGAAATAAAAATAAATAAATCTGTGATATAGGTTAAGAACAAAAATGTAAAAGCATGAGATCAAGCTGAAATATTGTTAATATTTTAAATTGTTAGTTTAATGTTTTCAGGATAAGAAAAAAAAGGGATGCTTTCAGGTCTCTACGACGAAAAATTTGTATGACGACGGTCGTCACTCAGAGAGTATAGAAGAAAGATGAAAATTAACGTAATGAAAGCAAAACAGAATATGTATGAGAACTGGAATGAACAGAACTGGACCCTGACCCAAAACACGCAGGAGAACAATTACAAAAAATATATTCTCAAACGATACGCAATTTTTTTTAATATCCACAATGTTTACTGAAGCCTTAATCATCATTATTATCGAGTGTCATCCTCAAAATGAAGTTGAGCGGTCAGTTGAAGTAAACTATTTCGACAATTGTTTTTAATGGAGAATACTCAAAACTATGTCGTCGAACCGCTCTCTTCTTCGTCTTCCGGATGTTAGATTTCCAGGAATCTTGACATCGAGTACCAGCTTTAGAGGATATTAGAGCCTTAATAGCTCTATATTAATATTGCTTGGATATATGTACGTTATATTGTGGTATTTGTGTCTCGTATTCGAGCCACAACAATGCCCCCACCACACCCGCCGGCAGTACGACGCGCTTATTGTACCCGCGGGCTGCGGTGGTACGTGACCCCTAAGAAAAGGCACACGTCCATACAAAGTAAATTTAATGTGTTTATCTAATCATAGAGGAATACTTCAGAGGATGATCGAAGAGCTACTTCGAGAAAACATCCTCTCAATCCAACCCGATAACCGATGCGTCCAACTACGACTCGAAACAGAAACTATAAACCCGTATGACCAAATCACCTCCTCCAACATTACCAACACTCGCCGAAGGTGGTTCAAGAACGAACCCGAGTCCGTCTTCAAAGACCGAGTACAATCGCTAGTTTCTTTTTCTTGATATTAGTTGTAATACTAACTACACATAAATTGAAAAAATTCACTGGTGTAAAACCAGATTCGAACCCAACACCACCGGAGTGGAAGGAGCGTTCAAACCTCGCTAATTTAAACATATACCTAACCAACACGCATGTTAAGAAACATCTACACTTCCAGGAGGTTATAACACTAGGTTAGGTTCAGATTAATAGGCCGTAGATCCCGTGGTCCTTGTGCCCAGCATCAGATGAGCTAGTATACGTCATAGATGAGTCAGAGCTATCATCATCAGAAAATATATTTATCTACTAATACGGCTACAGTATTATTTTTATTCGACGAAATGAGCATAGCGTTCACCTGATTGTAAGTGATACAACACAACATGCAACACAACTAATTTGACTCGTCGGTTTGAGACGTAAGATATTAGGTCTCGTTACCTCAGTAATTTCATACATAAAGCACCTTTCAAATCGAAACAGTAATGTTACATTACTATATGACAGTTGCAATAGGAACTGCGGATAGATATCTGAGTCTATCGTTACCAGAGATCGTTTATACTAGTAAAGTAAATAGTAACATTATTGCTATGGTAATTTACTCTTTATTAGTATAATAATTATCATTTAACTAATAAACAGTAATCTGGATTTACTAACAAATAATATATGTACCTGTGTTTTGTTTACAGTGCTGTGTTCAGTCTGTTAACATATCAGAGTTAGAATATTTTGTGTTGATAATAAACGTTTTGACGTGTTCACGCAATTGAAAGTGATACACTATGGAACCGTTTGTTATAGATTTAAACAACGAAATAATTTTTTGCATTTTACTATAGACTAGTTACGTTTTTCTCTGTATACTTCAATCGAAAGTTGATGCAGTTTAAAGATAATCAATGTAACTCTTGGGTTAATGGCGATTGCGTATTGATTTCGCCAATGTCATAGTATATACAATACTCTGCTTTATAAAGCGGGATTCGTGAACGTACAAGGTCACAGATTGTAACTAAGAATTAAGAGAGTAGCTAAGAATGTTTGATGACAGGATCTCTGTTGATATACCTAAAATAAATACAGGAGTTAATTAGTTAAAAGCCGAAGAAATTACACCTTAATATTATTATGGTTAAAGAATGAACTAAGAATATAAACGAAAGGGGAGTTAACGAAGAAAAGAAGAGATTTGAGATCAATAGGGCGAGGAATTTGAGGAGGAAGGAGGGAAGAAGATAGACGAGGACAACAGAAAAACAGTTTAAAGATATGAAATATAAAACGTCTCATTTTACTTATATTAAGTATGTCAATAGGTTGATATGTTATTATAATTATGTTAATAACTATGTAAAGCTGATAATATTGTTTAGTTTACTTTGTCGTTTAAACAACAATAATGTTATTATAAAAGTCATCAGAGTATATTGTGCTGGGGGCAGGCGCCGGAGGCTGGGCGGCGAGCCGGCAAAACGGTGTATAACGCGATATTGTGGCGTCGCCGGATTGTTTCATGTACACTCGGTACAATAATACACAAAATGTTAATATATATGTACATATATATATTTTATTTATTTACACTTCATTTGTATAATAGAAACAAAAGGAAAAACATTATGTACAAAAGAGACACAGTAAACAAAAAGGCGGACATAATACCACAAGGTATTCTCTTCCACTCAACCTTTCAGGATGTCAAGAGAAGAAAAATAAATATAATACACATAGATGCCAAACAAAAAATAATTAAAATTATATATATCTATATATGGAGATGTATACATTAACAACTAAACATAGTAGTTTCTTAAATAATACGTTTGCCAATAACAACAGGTCATTAGTTAGATTGACATACACAACGCTACGTAATACTCGGAACATTAGAAATTAACTTATTAAATCTAATTACTACAGTAATTTTACTTAGCTAATTACCACACCCATATTGTAAATGTTACTGATGAAGGAAATTCATGTTAATCTAGAACATTACCCTTATATAAAACCAGAACACAGCAATGCTTTTATCGCGGAAGAATTAATGCGAGGGTAGTAGCTAGTTAGACAGATTAAAAAAACTTCCTACCAATTAAAGTTTTTTTTTCTCGAGGTGAGACGAGAGGAGAGAATAGAGGAGACGAGCAAGACGTTCACCTGATGGATAGTGACACCCTTGCCTACAACATGGCAGTAGTTGTGTACAAACAACACTAAATTGCGGTCGTTGCCTTGAGACGTAAGTTGTTAAGTATCGTTACCCCAGTAATTTTACTAGCCTACAGCACTCTTCAAAGTAAACACAATAACATTTGTACTACTACCTAGACGATAAAGGAGATCTACTACCAGTAAGTTTGAAAACGATGAAAGATAAAAAATTTACTGAAGAAGTTCCTTTTGAATCATCTTCATTTGCTTTAACTGGGTAATGTGTAATAACAGGTTTATCATTATTTTTTATCTATTCATCATAATATCAGGCTACTGTCGACTGTTGAACATGGGCTTGGATTTTCAATGTGACTTCTTCAATGCCAGCAGCATCCAACGTCAACTTACTATTTCCATCGCTTTTTTTTTTAATTTATTACATCCCTTGCTAAGCTTCTGATCTTTCGAAGATCATAACGTGTTTGTCAATCTCAGTGGCTTGTCTTGCAAAGAGGATTCCTTCATGAGTTCCCAAGGTTAATGGTAGATGGCAAACTTCCCAGCTCTGTCTTTCACTCTAGCTCAAATTTCAAATCCCTTCTGACTGCCAAACTAAAGTTTTTTTTTTATAATACACGTTTCTTGTGTAATGGTACTGGGACTTTTTTCTTTTCATTAAATTTTTCCCCTACTATAAACTTGATCTTTCCTCTTCCATTCTTTGATCTTACACTCTTTTACAATTTTTTTTTCTTCCTTTTTCTATGATGCCACCTTTGTAACACTTTTTATTACTGCTTCCATAATTTTCCGTCTACACTCATCAGGAAGGCGATACTATACACGGTTATCCTTTCTCCCGTCTCCAAACTTCAATTTTTATGTATTCCTTTTCATATTGTGAGTCTATTTGATTCTTTTATTATATTGCTTTCTTGTTCTTTATTTCTTTTCCCTAACTCTCCATTCCACACTTTTTCCATTATTCATTCCTTCATTCATCTCTTTTTGTCCTCTTACCAAAGTTTAGTTTAAAGAACCTCATGATGATGATGACTAATGTTTTATTATTAAACTTTCGCGTTGTACTGTACGAGTAACGGAGGTATCCATCGGCTAGGTTGTATTTCAATTTACCGCACACCGGCAGTCAAATGGCTAGAGGTCAGCACTGTCCGGGCTATACATTTTGTGTTTCGGCAGTTTCAAAGTCAAAATTTTTATTCAATATAGGAACAAGTTCATTTATTGAACTAGAAAAATCAACCAGCCGTTCGCAAAGCAAAGACTTCGGACCTGAGAAGAATGGGCGCAAGGAATTTAGAAAGCTGTATATTATTTTTATCAATGAAATTTCTTACACGCTGACTTACGTGCTTGTCGAGAATCAGCGCGTTTTATTTCCTCACATCATCATCATTAAAATAATCATCAAGACTATAACACACTTTACTAATTAATGTACATTTAATTTGAGATTTAAATTTGTGAACTGGCAATTCTAAGATAGTTTGTGGGATTTTATTATAGATGCTCACACCGAGCCTCATGAAGGTTCCATTAATTCACACAACATTGCTTATTCTATTAAAACCTACCTCGTGTATATACACCAGACATTCCTCGTCACTTGAATAATTTGTTTAAGTATTTTATACTGAAAGTTTAATATTAAAGAAGTTCGATATGAATAGTAAGTTAACATTGGATGCTGCTGGCATTAATGCTGAAAATCCAAGCCTATGATGAGGAAAAAATGATAAATGATGATGGTGAATCTGTAATCACACATTACCTAGTTAAAGCAAATAAGATGAATAATTTAAAAAGAGTCCTCTTAATTGTTTCTTCAGTAATTTTTTTGTCTTCTATCATTCTCAAATTTACTGGTGGTAGATTTCTGTTGCCGCATACTGTTTAAGTAGGTACCACCGAAGCTCCTATTACAGCCGACAATGGTACTGTGCCAATATTACTGAGTTCAATTTTTTTTAATTCTTCGTGACGTCCAAATGAACAATGCGTTCACCTGGTGATAAGTGATATGTTTGCCCATAACTGGTTAAGACGGTATATACAACACCATTCGTCGTCCTGAGACAGTAGATGTTTAGTCATGTTACTCTAGTAATTTCATTATCATACAGCAACCTTTCAAACTGGAATACAGTAATGTTAACTTTACTATTTGACTGTCGGAATAGGAGCCGCGGTGGTACTTACCTAGATGATTAGTAACCTCTACCACCAGTAATGTGGATATATTTTTATAATTTAGTCACTTATTTTTAAATGTTTTTAATGGTATAATAATGTTGTTAGTTTATTGTTTTATATATAGAAACAAAGCGGGGGCCGTCTTCTGTAAACATTAGCATAAATCGCGGCGTCGTGCACACGCGCGCCCTCTGTAATTACGGACAGATGAGGTCCCCATTAGTGAGCATTCAGGCGGGATTGTTTGCGGACCGCGGACCGCCTCATGCAAATTCGCAGCCGCACCTCACACAATCAACTCGCCGTATGAACACACCACGGAACCCGCACAACTTATACTCGAATTAAAACAACTTCATAGTTTTAAAAACTCACTGATAACCGTGTACAGAGTTCCGCTTAAAATTAGAAAATCCATAAGAGAAACAACATAACGACATACCCTTAAAAATATACAAAAGTACAAATCTCGGACCGACTGTCTGATGAAGGTCGCAAGAAATTGATAGACGCAGGCAGCACAGAATCGCCCGAAGTTGAAATTTTTGGTTAAGGCCTATATAAGTGATAGCCTTGGTTTCTAATTCAATTCGTATTCCACTTGTGGCATAAACTTTTTCATCTTTGGTAATAGTCCACTACTGAACATAGGCCTTCCTAAATAGCAGAAAGAACCGTCTCCAACCACGCTGGCCTTGTGCGGTCATATATTTATCAAAATAGTTTCTAAAAGCATTAGAACTAACTGCCGTAGCTTTAATTATATGTTTCTGAACCACAGAAACACGAGTAAAAATCTAATGTTTTAGAAATAATCCATATGTTTAAATTTACTTGATTTAAATTGTAAATGTCGTTTAGAATAAAAATTTTGTTGTGTTTATTTATTAATTTTAACTCCGTACTTTAGATTCCTTTGCAGCACACGTCGTCACGACAAGACATGAGTTGACAGATGTCGAAATATGCTGGATGTATGCTTGCTGTTTAATTTAATTTTATTAATAACGCAATCTCTAGCAGGTGGTAATACCAACCACTTTTTCTATTGAAAATCGTTTATTTTAACAGCCTATATCAATAATTAGTATTATTTTTACATTGTTAATAAAAAGTATAATATATAATTAATGATTCATTCCCCTCTCTCCCTCCCAAGTGGATTCTCGATCTGGTGAAGGTTGCCGCTGGATGCGGACAGCGCGGAATAGTTCGGCATAAAGATCTTTGTGGTCTGTGCCCAACAGTGGGCGTTATCGCGCTAACAATAAATATGATTAATTGTAAGTAGTTATAAGTCTTATAGAACTGGTTGAAAAACCGACAAAGGTTCAATCGTCCAAAAAAAAAGAAAAAAATTTTAAATTCAAAACTAAAATTGGTTGCGTTCAAATTAAGAATATTTAATTTTCAATACAATAAATACTTTTTCGGCGCGTGCTCTCTGCTCACATGCACGTCACGTTTACGTACGCCAACGCACACATACAATGCACGCGCCGTACGCTGAGCGCGCGAAAGCGATCCCCACCGCGGCGCGCCGCGCAAATTGTTGGCGCCCAATTACGCGGGGGCGCGTTCTTCCAGCCGCCGGCCGAAGGTTGCGGCGCGACGAAAAAAAAAGAGGAATTTAATCTCGCTAATAAACATGCTAACAAGAAGTCGGGCAACCTGTTGCGGTGGCGCGAGACGTTAGCGCCGCGAACCAATGGACAGCCAGCGGCCGCCCTCCGCGCCTCGCTATTGGCCCGCTCGCCGCGGGGACCAGCGGGATGGGGGGGTGACCGGCCCGCGGCGGAGGGGGAGAAACTTGGCCCGAACTCCCGACACAAACCGCGGCACAAGCGAGAAAAGCGGCGCATAGAGCTTTCGCCAGTTTTCCACTACTTTTGCAATCGTGTCATCAATCGTTCATTACTTAAAACATAAAAAAAATACTTCACTCATATTTCCGTGAAACGTTACCAACAAATTACTACCGTTACTAACATAATGAACGGACTTAAGTGTATGCAAATTTAAATTGGAGAATACCGCGGTGAGACATGTCGCTGGGCAAGCAGCCCGCGGAGCACATAAAGAGGCCGATGAACGCCTTCATGGTGTGGTCCAGAGGTCAGAGGCGGAAGATGGCGCAGGACAACCCGAAGATGCACAACTCGGAGATATCGAAGAGGCTGGGCGCTGAGTGGAAGCTGCTGACAGAGATGGAGAAGAGGCCGTTCATTGACGAGGCCAAGAGGCTGAGGTGAGCAGAATATAATTTAAAATTATACAATATTTTAGTATAATAAAAAGTTTATCATTATTGTTACACATAAATAAATAGTATATGATATCTGTAGTATAAATATTAAGATGTTTATAGTTAACTGCCGCTGTATCAAATATATATATATATATTATAAAGGTGTGGCTACACTAAGTATGATACATCAAAGATAATGCAATAACTTCACAGTGAAACACTAGTTAGAATGTTCACACTACACTTATCAACTTGAGATCGGTAAACAATAATATTCCCGGTCTACTGTATGCCAGTAAAAATTACATCTACTTGTGGTAGGTTTGCAGATTGCTTGAGTAAGTACCACCGCAGCTCCTATTTCTACCGATAAGTAGTAATGTGTAAACATTACTGTGTTCTGGTTTGAAGGGTGCTGTGCTAGTGAAATTACTGGGGTAATAAGACTTACCTTACATCTCAAGCCATGTTATGAGCGAGAGTATCACTTACCATCAGGTGAACTCCTTTGCTAATTTACACGTAAACGTAACAAACATTCTTATTTCTTTTTTTTTTATAAATGTCTGGATTAAAAGGTGTTATTTTATGGTGATTTAATATAACTTTTAAAATATAAAGTTGCCGTTAATACCTGACATTTTTCAAAAAGAGTTTTTGTAGATAATCTATATGAACTAAAAGTCGATACTTTTAATAAGGTTCTCTGTATTCTTTCTAGCTGAATCATATAATTCTTGCAAGCACCGCCCCAAACGGTGATACAGTAGCCAAGTAAAGACTGTACAAGTGCATAATAAATCCTACGCAATAGCTCAAAATCTGCGACGTGTCTTAATTTTTCAAAAATCCAAACAAGCTTTCTAATACGAGTAGTTGTGGGTCCTATATGAGATCGCCAGTTCAAATTTTCATCCAAATTTATACCTAAATACTTAACATTAGATGATTTAGAGAGTTCTGCACACGAACAGTTTATAGTATCAGGGTATCTACACTAATGAACTTGAAGATTAATTCTTCCATATGAGTTTTTGCCAAAGAGAATTGTAAATAAGTGCTTTTGCTATGATTTAAAGTAAGGAGATTTAAGGAGTAAAGAGTAAAAGTATTAATTGTGTATATATATTTAATTTAAATTATTATTGATACTGATAGAAAATTTATGTAATTCCTATAAAATAATCAGTTATCATCATCATCAGCCTTTTGTAATCCACTGTTGGACATAAACCATCCACAATGTCTTAAGCTGACGAACGAAAACCAATCAAAGAGTATCGGAATTTCATGATTTCTTTCATTTAAGAAAATATAATTAATTTTTTTTTTATTAATGACAATTTCATTAAACTTTGAATATTTATATTCTTTTGCTGGTAACACTAATAATTTTTTTTAAACAGTAACTGTAACTTCCAGCGGTTGGCGATGATGATGATAAATGGTAGTTTCATTGTAAATATGATTTTCATAATTTCGATAGATCTCATGAGTAGGAGAAGGAGTATAGCTTCAGACCTTTCTGGAACCTTCGCTTTGATACTTCTTCCAGTATTCGCTTGGAAGTCTGTAATAACTTCTCTG
>DWLS01007913.1:0-10329 GCA_018246255.1 Pachliopta kotzebuea | reverse complement strand
TCGTCACTTTCCACACGCGCCGCTTCCTCCGCCGGTTGGGGCGCCCGCCAGGCTCGCACACCGCGTACACTCGCAACCCCGTATCCAAGGGCGGTCCTCACCGCCCACAGTCCGCGACACAGGCGACGGTGGTCAGAGGGCGGGCCCGCGCCTCCCTCCGACGACCGCGTAGCCCACGCCACCGCGACTCGTTTTCGTACTCCAAGTACGGAATTAGGTTAAAGTATAGTTTGTATATATAAGTATCTATTTTATCATCTCCCCCTTTTTCTTCCCACCTGTTCCTCCTTCCCCAAATCCTCTTCCCTCGTCTCTCCCTTATATTATATAATTTAGATATGTATATACTTTTCAGCTCGCGGAGTCCGAATCCGTGAGCGCAGGGTCCGATGAAGCTTTCGCGGCCATAATAGTGGCCGAAAGCATTGACATCACCCGAAAAAAAAAAAAACTTCAAATACGTATGTTGATTAAATGTATAAATGTTAAGATTTTTAACAAAATTTTACTACGCATTCGATACGGAAAACAGTTGGTACGTACAAATGTAATATATTTTGAATCCAATCAAAGTCTACGTCAAAACGTGTATTTTTATCCATATGTAGGAAAATACAAAATGGTTCCAATTAAGAGGCACGATTCAGATTACACTAAGTGCACTAAGGATAAGACTGTAATTATTTATGTTGAATCTTAGAATATGTATTGGTTTTTTTTAATAAATAATTAACATAAGAACATTAAAAGTAATAAAGAAAGAATATATGTAAATGTTCACAATTTTCTGCTAGGTCGTTTTTTTGTTTAGTTTTATATTACAATATATACTAGGCAAATTTTAATCATTTCCTGCTTTAACATAGAATCATCATGTACATTTACGAGTAATTTTGTATCTGTATTCGTATAAGTAAACAATAAAAGATGTGTTTGTATAAGTCATTTTTATTAACGTTACGTCATTTTTACATTTAGCAGTATATAAAAAAACTTTAATGCGCCTTTTGAACATAACTTTTTGTAAATGAAAACTTTTGTATCAGTCATTATTAGTCTATGCAGTATCCAAAAACTGATGATATTTATTGATATTTGAATTGTAACATCATTTATATATTTGAAGAGATTGGGAAATCGCTGGCGGCGAGCAACGCAATGTAGATCGGATCGGAGATCACTAAGGAGAAACTTATGCTCAACAGCATCTTTCACCTAATAGTGTAGGTAGTTAAATGCCATTGATATTACTGTTTTTTATAATATCTATTATCCCATCGTCACGACCGATTTACAGCAGCAGATATTTTTAAAGACAAAAATAAATTTACACCTTTTTATATTCAAATTGAGTACTTTAAAAAGATACGTCTGAGCATTATTTTTCTGTTGAATTATGAAGCTATAAATTCTGCCTTGACAATTGACACTATAAGAAATTACTCAAAGCGGTAACTTTGGTGTGTGTGTACATGTCATTTACAATATAAATTGATATTTAATAACATCACTCCGTTAACACATGGAATGTTACAGAAATGTAAAATTTTTATCTGGATTGAAACATCAGAAACAAGAGGTTTTTTTAATTACTTAACGCTATAAATTAGTGATATGTCAACGCAATTTTGAGGTTGATAATAGACAGCTTAATTTCTCTGTAAAAGTAGTATATTAGTAGTAGTAGTATTAGTTTAAAAAACTTATAACAACAAATTTTTTATTAGACCATGCCCATGAATTTTTGAAAATAAAATATGTGCCAATCGGCGAGTGATCAAGTGATCAAAATATAATTCTTCGATAAAGACTGAGCTTGAAACCGGTCTTTGCCAGTGTACAATGTCAGCTGTGAAGGTCCAGGGTAATATCTATCCGTTTAGAAGATATAAGGCAGTTATTCTTAACGCCGCGTGCAGTGGTGAAGCTACTTTTAATTGATACACACTAATTTAAGAATCAAGCCAATATGATTTTTCACATCTCGTATTCTAGTATTTTATTGTGTATTTTGTACTGTTTATTTGGAGTAACGTATTCTAAATTAGCACGTAAGTAATTTGTAACACATAATTTTTTTGGCAAGTAAACATATGCTTAATTTAATAACAAAATTAAATTGAAATGTTTGTTACATTGAAATCAGTGACAAGAAGATTATCAAACTAATTACTGATAATAGTTTCTAATTTATAAATATGTTATTTATGTCTCAAAAGGAATAAAGATTATTGTTATACATATAATGTTTTTGTTTACAAACAATGTGTGGTTGGGTATAAAAAAAAATTGCTTAGTAAAATTGTACAATCAATAAGTATATTTAAACGTGTACATTTTACTATACTCTTAATGCTTGTCATCTTCTTTTCCATTCTTGACGTCAGCTTTTTCAAAATTACTAACGACTTCAATTTTTTATATTGACTTATCATGTTTTATTTTAATAATAATAGTATAAAATTTTTTATGCATATTTCTATTATTATATAATATTATTATATAACTTTTAACACTACTTATAATACAATGAATCAGAGAGTTTTTTTAATTAATTATTTTCTTTAACAATTAGTTTAAACACAAATAATTTATGTTGCTTAAAACCTTTCCTTCTTTATTTTAATAAAATTAATTTGCAAATGTCTACATAGCCTATAATTTCTGTAATAGCTTTTCTTAAGTGTAATATTTATTAACCACATTTAATTGATCAAAATACTTACTTTTGACGTATTACGATTTCAAGGAACTTTACTTAAATGTTTTTATATTTTTTATCATAGTTCTTAATACATGATTTGTTACATTTTTTTTAGATAGTTTTAGTAATTTTTGTTTTGTTTTCTATGGAGTGAATCTAATATTTCATACTATTAATGGTCTTCGAATTTTTTTACGGAGCCCAGTTCAATTTACATTACACAAATATTAACTTTACCCTTATCTACTAGAAAGTACAGGTAATTTTTAATTTCATCTGATTTATCCCCTTATTTACAGTAAAAACTTTGACAGGTTAAACGATTTGGCATTAAATTTATGAAGGAAACAATATAATAAAATAACTAAAATCATGTATATTAATCCGTGTTATAAAAGTCCTCCGTACGTTATGGTGTAGTATATTTTAAAACAAAACCATATTTAAGAATATTGGTAGGTCTCTATTACTGAAGACCGTTTAGGTAGACACTACCGCAACTCCTATTTCTGTCGCTAATCAATACTTTATAAATATTACTGTGTTCCGGTTTGAACGGTGTTGTAGATAGTAAAATTATTGCGGTAAAGATACTTATGTCTTAAGACGATCGGCGCAATGTGGTATTGTGTATACCATCTTAACCGACGCCTGGCTGTTATAAGCAAGTATACCACCTACCATCAGGTGAAAGCCTTCCTCATATCGTCGCCACGTCAAATAAAAAAATCATCTGTTTATAGATCAGATATTAACTTAATGAACTGTATGCGACTGATTGTAAGATCAAGGCCGATGTTGTAACCGAAAAAGCGTTGATATAGAGTTGCGAGTTCAACTTTTAATGGTTTGCATCGCTTTCATAATATTTATGCTCCACGTAACCTTCGTTTGATATTTACTACAATTCGAAGATCTCGAATCAGGCGAACATTTAATATTGACATTGTATACGTGGGATTCATTGTCATGAAACAAGGGTCACGAAACCATGTGTGGGAGTAACCTCAGTGTTATTCACAAGTAAATTACTATCTGTACTATTTTGAGAATAATCACACCCTTTAACAATAGATTTGTTGCCTTTTTTGATAAAAATCTAATATATCTACTTTAGTAATTTTTTTAAGATTTCCTGTCTTTGTGTTTTCATGTGAGAAGAGTTAAAACATTATTAATTTCATACCGAATTAAACGTAAATTTTAGTATTTTTGAGCAATAAGTAGACAATAATCTATGCTGTAAATTATATAGTGTAATTATATTTTACATGTATGTTTGCATTTTTATAGAACTATATCTAAATTCGCAAAATTAATATATGTAATTGTTTATACAAATTACATAGAAGCCGGCAATAGTATTTATTTATATAAGTAAATGAAGATGTGTATTAATATTTAACTACAAATATGTAAATACTTTGCTGGATTATAATATAACTATAATACATTACTTAGAATTTACTTTTTTTATTCGCCGAATTGACGAGACAACATTCTCCTGATTGTAAATGGTAAGCTTGCCCATTAATTGGCACATGGTGGAACGATATACACATCTCCAAAATTTGTTCGTCAGTTTGACACTTAAGATGGCAGGTCTCGTTACACTAATAATTTCACTAGCTTCAGTTTCCTTCAAACCAGAATACAGAAACGTTTGCATAGTAATATCTGTAGGCAGAAATAGGAGCCGGTGGTATCTACCTAGACGATCTCCAATAACAGACTTACTAGCAGAGACAAGAGAATACTGGCCCACAATGGGCAACACGCATTACCTATTTCGTTATTTTTTCATCATTTAAAATGAAAATTATCATTGCAGTAGTTATGCTCGCGGTATTACAGAGTAATCTCTAAAAAAGTCAATGATATTGCTAAAAACTTAAACAACATTTGAATTCTCACCAGCGTAAACTTAACAATCATATGTCATCAGTACCAATACTTATAGAAGAAGAAACGTAATTTATTAGTAGAAATGTGGGTCAGATCATAAAGTTATTATTCGTTGAAATTTTGTGAGAGGTACAATTACTTTCAAGGCACAGAGTTGCGAAACCCTAAAGTAAATATTTTAATGCAATTTTGGGTCTGCGGATATCTTATTAAGGTGTTTACATTTTATGTTTACATTAATTAGGTGGTATTTGAACGAGTTAGGATGATGATGCTATGGTATTGCCACTCTTTGTGAGCTAAATATTGATTATTTATTTTTACCGTAAACAAATATTAGTAATGCACACATAGTGAAACCTTATATAATTATAACTCGGCTTCATTAAAGTATATATGTAAAACAATATAGCTGTATTTATTGGCTTTGGTAACAATGAAAATAAAATGTGATTATGTTTATTACATAAATATAAAAATAAACATGTTAACGTGTTTACGAATTAGAATTTAGTTTGTGATCAAAATAGTTACGCTTTAATAATAGTAATATAATATTAGTGGATAATCCTAGTATATTAATATTCTTCGGCGGTATATCGAAGAAAATAATTTAGAGATCAAAGGACATTTTGTGACTTAATTTTTTTTTTCAGCTGATTTTATCCGGCCATGCAATGAAACAAGCCGAGAATGCCTGGTACAGTCAACACAAGAAGCTATACCAGAATTTGTTAAAGGATTACCACATCTGGGTGTTCCGCAACTGGATCCTTTTACTATAGAGAAACTATCGATTCCATTGAGCGGGCTCAAAGTCACTTTTTATCAGGGAAAAGTTAGTGGCTTCAAAAAATGCATTGTAGATAATGTTGTGTAAGTATTTTACTAAAGAAAGTATTTAATTTGCTTTAAAAATTATTTAATGTTCATAATATTACGATCTGTGCCGAAATGCTTCTTGTATTTGGTAATTTTTACATGAATAGATTGCAAATGTCACAGAAAATTATTATGTTATTATAGTTACTTTAAATTATATCTACTTTTCCGTATTTTCCTTAATAATTTTTTACTTCTAGAAAATTTATCGCTTATAAAGTTTTATTTAACATATTGTAGTATAACAATAGGCAATAAAATTTATTTACGATTACTTCTGCAAAATTATGTATTTGAAATGAACATCTAAATTATGTTGATAATAAAGAAATCGATATTACTTCAAGAGTTTATACAACTTTGTAAACATTTAACGGGATAATGTTTTACAATTTTATAAAAAAAAATTTAATTTGTTTGAATAAGTATATTGATTTACAACAATACAAATAATAGGTTTGCAAGTTTTTGTTCAACGTTATTTCGTTTTCTATCTATGTCTAAATTACTAACACAGAATTAAATGTCTACGATACGTTGTCAAGTCCAAAATGCTTACTAGCCTAGATCAAGCAAATTATTTTGATCGTTATTGCTGTGGAAAATAAAAACTTACTTTGTCTTTAAAACAAATATTGTAACATAAAAATGTTAGTGATCACTGAAACATTCTGTTTGGTTTTAGGTCAGAGCTCGAGAAACGTCACTTTGTATTAGAGTTCCACTGTAACTTAACCATCAAAGGACGATATGATGCTGTTGGAAAAATCTTATTGTTCCCTATTAACGGAGAGGGAGATGCTAAAATTAAACTCAGTAAGTTTTAAATCACAGTAACAAATAATTTTAACACTTAATAATCAAGTTTTTTCTGAGCTCTAAAGTGTGGGCGGTCGCTTTTTATAGATGTTCTGGTAAACGTCAGCCTTACGAATCTTCATCAATCGTCATATCGTACAACAATCATTTGAATAAATTATAGACAGTTTTAATGATTCTACCCAACTTATAAAGAGGAGTATGTTTGTGCATCAAAGCAGCAACAATCGCACGTTACAAGGCTATACGCCTGTGTTTACTTATAACATTTTCTACTTTGCTTGATAGTAAGAAACTATTGATATGCCCATCAAAAACAATGTTTAAAGTCTTGTTTTCGAAAATATATAATAATGTTACGTTAGTTAATTTAATATAGATATAACGACGAACATCATTACGACGATTACCATCGATTCTATGTGTAAAAATTCTTATAAAGACTAAAGAAACTGAAACATTTTTTATATGAATATGTACTTGGTTTTATATCGATTAAGTAATAATATTGACTATAGCATGATTATATTGAATTTTTCAGCAAACCTTAAAATGAAAGTGGACATTAACACAAAGTACACGAAAGATGATAACGGTGTCAATCATTTTGGTATCAGGAATTATAAGTACACATTTGATTATGGCGACAAAGTGGTGTTTGATTTACAAAATCTATTCAAGGAAAGTAAAGAACTAAGTAAGTAAAAAAACATTAATACGTTCTTATGTTAATAAATTGTTCTTATCAAAATAATATTCGTCCGGCACGACTCATTCAAGTAACAATATTAGTTTAGTTGGTAAGAGAGTAAATAACAATTGTACTGTTTTATTACAGAAAAATACATGTAGACATACAATAAAATTCTGTATTTATTATTTACGTAGCCATTACACAAGAATCAAACATTTAGTGTCATGGCGAGCTGGAGAATTAAACTGGTTCCGTTCTACATGCTTTGCAACTACTTTAAATACAAAAAAAAATATATAAATGAATCGAGTTTGGAAGCCATAATGTTTTTTACGGCAAACTATTCATGGCAGATATAATAATTACTATAATAAATTAGACACACTAAAGGTCCTTAATTTATTCCGGGTTTTTTTTTATGTCGATGTGTTAAATAGTAATACATGATGATTTATGTATATAAACAAATAAAACTGTAGTGTCGGTTTGAAAACAAAACTACAGCATTTTTTTTATATAAATTACTATTATTTATATTTTTTATATAAATACTATATGATAGCCATATCAAAATGCAATTTAATTTATTTTTCCCTCTTTTTATTTCGGGGTAACCTCCGTGTCGATTGTAATAGTATTGATGGGGCTTTCGCGATAACTGAAGATATAAAGCATTATGCTTACTGATTCTCTTCTTATACACCAAAATATTAACTAAAAATACTAATAATATAATTAAAATAAATACACACTAACAATACAGTCTGAAATTCTACAAGAACACATTATACTACATTATTTCAGTTTCCTTAAAGCCACTTTAAAAGTGTTTAGACTTTATATTTATAATTTTTATAGAATGAAATAATGTTATGTAAATAGTGTTTTTATTAAATAACTTTTTATTTTCTACTATTAGTAATTCATTTGTTATAATATTTTTAGGTAACACGGTTCTGTCGTTCCTCAACGAAAACTGGCGGACAGTATCTGAGGAGTTTGGGAAACCAATAGTGGATTACGCTGTTGATTTGGCGATAAAAACAATAGGAAAATTCTTCGATGCCGTTCCATATGAAGAACTTATCAATGTTCCTCTACCATCGTAACTGCGTATTTGTTATTTTATTTGTAGTTTATAGTATTAAATAAAATAATTTGTCTACGTTTTTTGTTACTTTCTTGACCCCATTTTATCGTCATCCTGTTTCATATTGATTTTATGTAAAACTGTTACTCGGAATTTTTCACTTTTATTTAGAAATTACAGACGAATACAAATTTGTAGTAAGAATTTGGTCTGATCAGTCACGTATCGCATTGATTAGTTATTTGCGGAAATCGAACTGCGAGCTTTGTGTTACAAAAAACAAAGTTTCTCTTTTTTCTAAAATTAGGAATGGATTTAAAAATTGTAATTTGCTTTTAAAATTATTCAAACTTTCTCGTGACTATGAACAGCTCTAAGGGTAGGGTAAAGCGCTGTAGTCGAGAAATCTTTTGTCTTTTTTTTTAAATATCCTCCTATAATTTAAGGACAAAAATACTAACGTCGGCAAGCTGTTACAAATCATTTCTATTCGTCTTATGAAGAACGTTAAAAATTAGTTTGCCCTGATACACGGAATGTATTGCAAATTTTGGATACAGTCTAGAGTGTCTAGAGACTAAACGTACAAGATGTATATCACATTTAAAATATTACTGCATTACTTAAAACAACAAGTGAAAATCATTATTTTGATAACAATTTCTGCACCATGAAATCATTGTTGAATTCCGGTTGACAAAAAATATGTGTCCGTCGCCATTTCTACTTAAATTCACCTAAAATCTATATTATTAACCCATAACTATTAAAATATGTATAACACGGAACTAACAGTAATAATCATGTTTAACTTTCATCTATAAGCAAGAATTGGCTACATATCTTAAAGTATCTACCAACATTCCATTATTAATTGATGGAAGTCCATTAATTTTTTTTCACAACAATGAGTAATAAAAAATTATTGCAAAACAGTAATTTATTTTTAGATAATTTGACCATTTTCTCTAATATCTAGATAATGTAATGAGAACATATTTTTGTTTCTCACTGATAACATCCTTTTTGAGGCTAATTGAATAAAATTAGATGCAATGAAATATTGAATAAATCAATTACATTGTTGCTGGCAAGGTCACCGTATTTACCTATTGAATTAGTTCAGTGTGTAATAATTATGTTAGGTACTAGGTATATAATTAGCTATAAAACCTTTGCCCCGTTACAGGAAGTTAGCATGTTTTCTTAATAATCATAAATACTTTATAATTACGTAAATTTTATAATCATATCAAGATTAGTCATATTGCTGTTTATTATTATCATTGACAATTTAAAATTTTATTATTACTTTACTTTTTAATTGACGTCGCAATGCCAACAAACTGTCCAACTTTTAGTAAATACTAGATTAGTAGATGCAGTTAAGTTCATTATATAAAAGAGGAATTTTCAGCAACAAAATCTCAGCGAATAAATAACAAGAACCCAACGGCTCATATTAATAAAGTCTATAGTAACAATATTATCGTTAGTAGTAACAATCATACCAAATAACGAAACTAAAAATATTATAATAAATGAATAATAAATGTTTACATCTTATCGTCCGTCACCTTATACAAGAAATTTATTATTTTCAGCTTCATATTTATTTTCCACAGTAATTTTTTTTAAAGTTATAATAATGAAAATCGGTCTAAAAGAAGATGTAGGTAGACTTTCTGCGTCTGCATTTTTATTTAATGTGCATATGTAGTCGGAAGAATTGAAATGATAAAATTAAATTTATAATTAGTTAGAAGTCAATAACAAAAACTATTGCGAATAAAGTTTCACATCTTTCTAACATCCGTGAACTGAAAATAAAACTAAATTTTGTTTTGAAATAGAGAGCCTTGAAAATTTCAAATCACATGCGTCAGCAGAATGCTTGGATTAGGAAATTCTTATAAAATGTGTTCATTCTAATTCATTTCTAGACTTTTCTTTCTTCCACAATATAGATGAATGGTGTAACCATCATTTATCTATATTGTGAAAGCAAACAATCATTTTAAAATATATTTATATCGTGTCTGATAATTAATAATGCGCTTGATTTAGTTTTATACTATGTATTATATCTAAGATATAAGCAGGCGGCAAGGACTATTTTACATTAAGTGTATTGCATAATTGTCAATGACCGCGGGGAGCGCCAACTCCTCCCGCCGCCCTATTAGGGCGGGAGTTCCCCAGGGCTCCTGCCTCTCCCCCATCCTCTTCTCGCTG
>DWLS01007912.1:0-10330 GCA_018246255.1 Pachliopta kotzebuea | reverse complement strand
TAGATCATGTAACGGATCTTTATTATCCATGTGACTCCGGATGTATATCGGTGTCCTTAGTTATGCCGATATAACTCTCGTAGTTATTAATTTTAGTTCATTTTATATAAAGAAATTAAAAAACAAGTGACCCATACAAAATTCTAAAACTTTGGACACCCACAACTCGGGAACCCGACCTCACACCAACAAAATTCCAATTTGACCTTATCTAAGCGAGATCTGTCTGTTTGCCAAATTTCAGCTTCCTACCCCTTGTAGTTCTCGAGATTGAAAATTGTTGACGAACAGACGGATGGACGGACATAGTCGTTTAAATAAGGATGATCGGAAATAACTTTTTTTAAATGTAACATAATGTGTATGAATTCTTATAATGATTTCAGCTATTGAAAATGTGCGTCTAATACTTATGTTACTAGCATAATATTAGCAGGCAGCAGTATAAATGTTCCGGGAGTCGCGAATAACATTTCGTTCTCGCTGAGCGCACGAAACGTTTACTTGTCTTGTTGTTTTATGGTTCATAATTACATATATGTGAAAGTAAAATTATGAAATAAAAATTATAATTCTTTTGTATAAAAATTTTATAAAAAAATTTCAAATCCTGTTTATTTTCCAAATTTGTAAGTAAAAAAAAATATTTTCGTGTTTTTTAAGTAATATTGTTGTAAAAACGAATTTAAATGTGGTTTTTAGTGAATACAACTTATAATATTACAATAAAGCTTGTGGAAAATGGCTAAAAAAATTATGGTGACAAAGTTACAATTATTTAATCTTATTTTTAATCAATTAATAATCGAAACAAGTATTCAGAATTCTTTTATTGATTTAATTTAATTATCAAAAAAACTTATTAACTAAATTCGTACAATCGTGAAAAGTAATTAAAGAATAAATAAGTTTTAAATGTTACAGCAAATTTTTATCATTGTTATTATTTAATACAACTATAATATATTTTGCACTAACTTTTTTTGTTGCTAATACTCAATATTCATAAATTATTTTATAAAATTTCATCTAACATGCAAAAAGTTATTATTAATTATCTAGGTATTAGAAAAATTAATGTTTACTATTTTACTAAGTGGCAAAAAGTTTGTAACTACTGCCATGAAAACATACTAGTGATTCTCTCGGCAGTCGCCATATTTAAATAATATAAGTCTGCCATTGTGGTTGTTTTGTGCTGAAACTTGCTTTCGATTTTAGTGGGTATTTGTAATCACACAGACATGTTTTTATTACTTTTAGCGTTTATTGGTGAAATTATACTACCTTAGACAGCAGAGCATCTTATTAATGATGGAGATCTACGCATTCAAAATGACGTCCGATCAAGATCTGTCTTTGCTACGCGGCGACTCTCCAGATTCTCTTCTGGATATATGTTTGAACTACATTTCAAGTGATCTGGATGTCATTTCTACACTCGAACACATAGATCGAAACACCTTCCTTCGCAAATTAAAGCCTGATGTAATATTACCAAGAGAGATATGCGAGAAATTAATCCAAAGTTACCAAAAAAAGCGCAGAATTGATGATGAGTTCGCAAACATATTTGAAGATCGCTGGCGAACAAAACTTCATAACATAAGTCTACGCAAAGCGCGAATCTCAGAAGCAGGTCTTCTTTGTTTCATGCTTCACAAACCATATAATTTAGAACTAATTCAGTGTGAATATCTATCACAAAAATGCTTTGAAATAATTAATGCAAATAGCGAGAATTTAATTTCCCTTAAATTTAGACGATCAAGATATGTAACAATGGAGAATATTCCTGATGATCAAATGCCTTATCTTGTAGCCCCACATCTAAAGAGTCTTACATTATTTTGCAAAGGACTTATTTTTTTCCCTTTTCCTGTTTTGAAACCTTTAAAGAATTTGATACATTTAGATCTTTCAGAATTGGTACCAAAAGTTACAAGTACAGTTTTTGAAGAATTGGTAAACCTGCAATCACTTATTCTCTTTAACGTCCCATGGATAAAAGAAATCATAGAACATATTCCAAAACTTAAATCACTGGAGCACCTGGATTTATCTCAAACATCTGAACTTAATGGCAAATTTAATAACCCAAATGAAGTACTAAGCTTCATAGTGACCAGATTACCAAAACTTGTGTCTCTAGATATTTCTGGCACTAATCTAGCAGGTTCAGGATCTGCAGCAGCAGGGCTGATTGAAGAAGGTACAATAGATGAAAATACAGTTCACGTGCGTTGTGATATACCAGGGCTGGTCAGTCGTGTTGACACTCCTCTTGAATACCTGGGCTTATTTGGAACTCATCACGGAGCTTGCAAGAGGCATGACATCCCGGCTAAAGTGGTGAGATCAATTATTTAAAGATGTGATTTTTGTAGTTAGTGTTAAATTTAAACAAAACTTACATAATTATTACCATTACTAAACTTTGGGAACAAGCTTTTTTAAATAAAGTTTTTTTTTAGCAACTTTAGTTGAAACTGGTATAGAGAAAAATTTACCTTTTACAAACAAATTTACCTTTTACATATAGCTCTAAAAATAGCTTTTGGAAACAGCTATATTAACAGATGCTTATGCACTTAGTAACATCTTATGTCGTCATCTTATATTCAGTCTATAAAAACCTATGAATTAAAGGATAATAGATAATATTAGCAAAACTACTTGTATTAGACTTTAATTATTACAAGGAGTACTTTACCGTTGCAAAAATTTATTTCATTAAATTCAAATACAAAAAATCAGCTGTTTCCTAATTAAAAGCATCAACCCTAGAGGGTAGGTACTAACACAGTCTACTTCTGCTATGAAGCGGTGATGTGTAAACATTGTGCTTTATTACTACTTAACATTTTGTATCTTAAGTTGATGAGCAAAATGTGGTAATAATTGGACAATTTGGTTATTTATTAGAATGGACGTTTGAATATTTTTATCTCACAATGTGGTAAAATAGTACAGGTAGAATTTGCACCTATTACTATCTTCTTTTGTGGTTTCTTTGTTTACCTACCTAAAATGTGTTACTCGCCTAAGAGACTTGTACAGAAAATTCTTGTTAACAGATTGCTGGGGATGCTAATGAGGAGCAAATCCTAACAGCTGCAGTTGCCCATATGACACGACCATTGTTGCTTTCACGTATTCTCAATGAAATTTACTACATGTTCCGGTATGAAAGTAATACTTACATAGGCCGCTCACTTTATGTGGTACTTGATGCAATGTATGAACATCTCTACGATAAATATATTCAAATATCAGGAAGGTAGCATTGCACAATTTTTATTTATAAAATAATGATATTATATTTCTTAAAACATTTTTGGCTATAAATGAGTCCAAGGTGAAGATTTATTCTTTTATATTTAACAAAATCAATAAGACAGGAACTTTCACTTGATGGTATAAGATATGCAGGCTCGTAATGTAGTCGTAACTAGGATGATATACACTGCACCACATTTGCTGTTTGCCAAGAAAGACAAGATGTTAAGTCTTGTTACCCTAGTATTTTTACTAGGTATAATGCAGTTCAAACTAGAAGAACAGTAATGTTTGGTGTCAAAAACAGCACTGCAGAGGTACCTACGTAGACAGCTCAGCAAATAAATCTTTCCACCAATAAAAATTATCCTAAATTAATTAAATATTACATATTGTAATAAAAAAAATACATAACTGTGGGTTTTTGTTGCAGTGCTACTCTGTTTTATATTATGAGAGGTAAAGAAAAAGACCGTATTGGCATTCAACTAAGGCATCGTATAATAAAAGCATTGTTAGATTCTATGGAGGCTCATTTTGGTGATGAAATTGTAATGAGAAATGGCTGCCTTACACTTAGTCAATTCAAAATACCAGTTGATGTGGTAAGCAAACAACTAAGCATAAATTATACAAATCAAATAAGATTTATCCTACAATGTTTAAAAACAGATAATAAATTGTGAATCCATACAACTTAATATTATAAGTATTATGTAAACATCATTTGAAAGTATCAGTAGATTTTTGTCTAAGGGAACTGATATACACATTGAAGAAGATAGATTTAAATGGTAAACAGTCTTGTTAATCAAGAAATAATTTTGGAAAGACACAGTATTACATATTGATTGCTGTAAATTGATATTTTTTGTATTGTCTACCACACAACAGTGTAGGAGTACTTCTCTGGGGTATACTTAGTTGTAGTGCAGAAGCTCAGCACCTTCTATAGTACTTGTTAAAAATCAAATGCAAGTTAAATATTTTAGACATAAATAGTATACAGAAGGGAATTTATATTAGTTTTCATGTTCCCCTCCAACTAGTTAAGATTGGATACCAGTTCTAAGAATCCTTTTCAGATGCAAGCTAGACAGTTCAGTTGCATGGTGCTCTTGATATTCATTCATTTTATCTAACCATGATTTCTTTCTGCAACCTATCTTTCTCTTTCCCGCTATTTTCCCCAAACAATGTATACAGGTTTAATAATACAGATCAGTGATACAAGACTCCTTTGTTCATTAGCTGTTTGAATATGACCGGGTGGTGAGGATTCTGTTAAGCAGTGTTTCCGACGTAAATCAAGAGGGTTTTGTGCAGCGTATTGCCATATATTTGCTCAATTCTTTGGCTTGCCAGGTCAACAACAAACAAAAACGTATATTGGGGAAGAGCGGCGCAATTTCGGTACGTACTTCGTAATAAATTAATTTATTGCAATGCACTATATGACTGTTTTGTAAAATAAGACCTGGGATGTGAAATTCGTGTGATGCTATAACCACTACTAGTTATTTATTCTAAAGTCCTCGCTTCTTAAAAAACACGCCGCATTCACATAAGATCTATCCTTGGGCTTAGGATCGACTGACTCGTGAGCAACTAAGGAAATTCATTAGCTGTGGTTATTATTTTGTTATCCTTCTTTGTGTGTTTAATAAATTTTTCATGTGTAATTTGCATTGCTTGCGTTTAATTGCAAAATTTAAAATGTTATTAACATAATTATGTGCTTACGCCCGGCGCCTTTAAACGTACATTTATAAGACAATTATAACATATTTAAACCATCTACGCATTGCTGACGTTAATTTTTTTATACACGGCGCGGCGAGACGAATTTAGCGTTCACCTGATGGTTAATGATACGCCCGTCTATAACAACGTTACGCTAGTTAAGATGTTGTACACAGCAACACATTGCGCTGGTCTTCTTGAGATGTAAGGTGTTATGTCTCGTTACCTCTGTAGTACTAGCATACAGCACCTTTCAAACCGGAACAGTTATGTTTGCATAGTGCTGTTTGTCAGCTGGATAGCATAGCGGTCTCAACGGAGCGGAGGAGTCCCACAATGGAGACCTATCAGCAGTGTTACTGTTTGTACAACCTGTAAACCCTGCTGTTAAATAAAGGTCTATTTGCTACTGAACGTGCTAGGTACAATATCCTCTACTAGTTTCAGTTTTTTTTTTCAAAGTGAGTGTTACGCGCTTTGTTCCCAATATTCTAGCTACATAATATTTAGATAGCTATTACTTTGTTATAAAATATATTTTAATCACAATATTACTCTCTTTACTAAGATATTAACATTACCGTTATTATAAAAAGAAATTCTGCGTCTATTTGTAGATTCAGCACTAATCTAGATATTCTTATTGTTATCAAATCAGTTAAATTAATGATGGGGAAAAAATTTATATTATCTAGGGCTTAGAAGTTAATTACTTCTTAGTTTTTACACATATCTCAGAAAAACCATTCGGCGAAAGTTTACTGATGACTTTTTAAAACACTCTTACCGCACATGCAGATTTTTATTTTGTTTACTCCTATTAAATAATAGTCTAGTCTATACTATAGTAGAATTTAAATCTTTTTATTTACTTTATATACATTTTGTGACAATAGTTGTATAGTTACGCCAATATGATTTAAATATATCGATTTTTTGTGTTAATAATTATTGATGTATCTGCGAGTCTCTCTCGATGTTCCGATAATAAAACAACAATAAAAAGAATTGTTTTGAACAATATAATTTAGACTTTATAACTTTTCGGTTGCTAAATAGCAGTGTTTAGTTTTATTGTTACAGTTCAGAAAGCATTGCAATTAATTGTACTGGTAGTAAAATTCTGGTGTAATGAAACTTAACGTCTCATGAGATGACGACGTATACAATACGATGTAGTGTACATCATCCTAATTAGCAACTTGTTACGAACGAGTATTAACACCTGGCGACATTCCTACCATCAGATGATAGCTCCAGCGAATAAAAAAATTGTGACATTTGAAATGGCGAATGGTGAATATACTCTTATTGAGATGTAATGTTTTAAACATGTAAATAAGTAAAATATTGAATGTTGTCCAAAAATTCATTCATTGAAAGCGTTCTAATAGTAATACTGTTGTTTCTAGACCATGCTGAATCTGATCTCGGAGCGCCTAATAATGCATATTTGCGACGATGTGATGGAGGCAGCCTGGTCAACTATGTGGAACGTCACCGACGAGACGCCCATGAACAGCCTACGGTTCCTCGAAAACGGCGGAATGGACCTTTTCCTCGCTTGTCTCAAGGTAAGATATGACAGAGAAACATTAATGTGAGACAATGATTATGTATATAAAAAAGATAAAATTGTTTTTTTAACCCTTTCATCCTATCTGCGATCTGCTGTTTTTTTAGTAGGTGAATATACAGAATCCTCAATAAAGTAATTGATGTTAACAATTTAAGTTTTTTTAATTCCTCTTTTCTTAATCAAGAATAACGTCACATCTTTTTAGTCGAAGTCACTTCGTTCCCTTAACACGACGGATAATTTGCAGTTGGTTCGTGGTCCATGATTAAATACTGAGGTTTTGGTATTTCAGACTTGTAGATTCTTAAATGTAATAATACCAGTGCGACGTGAATTTGTTACTAGAAAAATTTTCGGCATCTCACTCTTGTGTAGATTATAGAGCTCATTATAAACTATTCCTGAGCTTTTCATGACAGTATCTAGAAGTGAATATTAATAATTCTTTTTTATAATCATCACTATCAAACGTCTGCCTCATTTTCACGCATTTAAATTTTTAAAAATAACAACATCGTAGTCATTTGTTGCGTAATAATGCATCAAATTATTTCGTATAATAAAACCAGTTTTACGCTGTGTATTAATTTGAAAAATATATAATTTTTATTGCGGTTAGTCCTGTTTCTACATTCGTATTTTTTATATTTTATAATACAACAAAAATTCACAGAATAGACCGGCTTTTAAACGGGGCGATGTTAAAAATTTCTGGGAAAGAAAGTGATTCAAAAGTGCTCCTCCCTGTGCTTCCTGTACAGGCTTTATAGGATATATAATTTAATAGGTTTTAGACAAATTAAAAAGCGATGAGGGGATACAGGAATGATTTTAATCTCCCGATTTCTTTTAGTTTTATCTACAATGGGCTAACACTTCAACTTTGTTACACATGGTGTAGTGTCAATAAAGCCGTGTATTGCGAACCATGGTCGCCTAGAATACTCTGGCCTTCGTATACTGACAGCCAATGAATAAGTTAACAAATGTGGTAATGTTAGTAGCTCGCTAGATTGGTTCGAAGGAAACCTAACTACCAAAATCCATATTGAATCGAACCTGCTACACTTCTAAAGCAATTAGAACGTTCTTTAACCCCAGATTTTAAGATTGAGTAAATAACTAGTTGGTACTTTTCAATATTATTAATATTTTTTATTACTGAATTTAATATAAACTCGTATTCGTAACGATTATTGAATGTTTATTTGTAGATCATGGATTTAACTATAATTTTACAGAGTTTCCCTAACAAGGAAGAGTTGCTGCGCAACATGATGGGTCTGCTCGGAAACGTAGCAGAAGTCGCCGAGTTAAGATCAGACCTCATGGACACCTTATTCCTCAACGTTTTCTATGACCTTCTGAATTCTTCGAGCGACGGAATTGAGGTAAATGATCTAAAGATTTACAATGAATGTTTACGATTATATAAACGAATTAAATTTCTGGAAAACAGATCGAGTAGCCATTTCTTTGCAATTTTTCAAAAAAATTCATAAATTGCAAACGCCGTGAGCAATTACTTATCGAACATCTCTTCGCTAATGCCATTTTTCAATAAAACTATACAACCGTTTGTAACACTGTAATTAATGTAAAATTAAATCTTTAGCTTTATATAATTTTTAATCATTATAATAATTGTAATGGAATACACTGAACTGAAAGAAGATAGAAACCGACTCTTGCGCCTGCAGAAAGATAATTACTTACTAGTCCCTATTGTTATTTTCACAACTAATGTCATACCCAAAGAACTACATGAATTTGAAGAACCTCTACTTATCTAAGAATCTACACAAATTGATACAGAAAGATGGTATTTAACTATAATATGAATAGTAAAGTTTTACAGATGGAACCAAAAAGAAAACCATTTATTCAAGACTCCCCCAACTGCAATATCAACTGCACAACTACTTCCCTCTGACATCACCAACCTCTCTATCAGCGACTAGCCACTAGTTTAGACGCCCCCTGGATGTGCATTTGGCCTAAGCCCGTGCATATCTGTAAACCGGTTCACATAAAACCGAATCATTAAAAATTAAATATCAATAATTGTATTGGTAAAAAGAAATATGTATGAACAAAAAAGAATTTGTTATTAACCAATTATATATGGCAAGGGAAATGACTAAGAAGGAAGTAATTTCAGGAAAAGAGAAACTACCTTTTCCTGTTTTTTTTTTAGCATTAAGTATGTTCAGCAGTGAACATAAAAAAACTCTTAAGTAGTGCAAAACTTTTCTCTTTATTCTAAATTATGATAATTCCTGCGCCCATTACTTACAAGAGACGAAAGCTAACGTAGTTTTTCAGTGCAATATTTAATATTACAGGTTAGCTACAACGCAGCGGGCGTACTGGCTCATATTGCATCAGACGGAGTTGAAGCCTGGACTGTTGAAGAGCCGGACAGAAACGCCGTCCTGGAGCGTATGGAGCTCGCGATAAAACGCTGGGACTTACGAGCAGAAAGAAACATCAATTACCGCTCGTTTGATCCGATTTTGGTTCTGCTGGAGGCAACCCACACTCCACAATGCCAGCTGTGGGCTATCTGGGCCTTAGCCAATCTCACCACTGTCTACCGTATGTGTTACATTGAAATCAATAAAACGCAATAGAATAATCGTTTTAAAATTCAAAACAAGAACCACATGATAAACTCATTGAGACTAGATGTTTAAAAATATTTATTTTGCTATAGAAAATGTTTCATTGTCATTAGCTGATAAACGCCCACTGCCTGATATAGGCCTCCCCAAAAATATGCACTCCGATTGCTCCTGCTCTGTCTGCACGTTGGTCCATCTAGTGAGGGGCCTTCCAGCACTGCTTTTGCCAGTACCTGGTATGGTAAAAAACGTTTGTACATTTTTTTTCTGTTTTCAGCTGACAAATACTGCAGGTTAGTGAAAAGTGAAAATGGCATTAACCTCTTGAAGGAATTACTCGAGCAATCTTCACCACGCGACGATATAAGAGAATTGTCATACATCGTGATCAACAACTGCGCTCAGTTCTCGTCCTGCTACACTGGGATCACTCCGGAACCGGTCTTTTAACTAATGGAATTCTTTGAGGAGATGGACCCTGAGCTAATTGAATAGCATAGGGTCCTGCTGCTCAGTTTCTTTATACTCTGGGCAGTGTGCCTCACAGGCGCTGTCGTATTCATAGGTACATACGCTATGACGCACTAAAAGTGAATCGGACGGGATTTCTTACCCAAAGTGGAATAAAAAAGGGAGTGATGTTGATATGAACATCTTGTAAACACTATCGTTGCTGTTTTTAAAACTTTGGAATGTTTGAACAAATAAAGTGAGTGTTGTGAATGTACAAATATATTCCACTGGATTACTCCGCCGCGCTCGTGAAGCAGTGTATCTCCTCGGACTCATTGAGTGAATAGAATAAATCTAGTGCTTTCAGTGTAAGTGAAACCTACTCCGGTGTTTATTTCTATTATATCGAGCTTAACCTAAAAACGAAACACTACACCTTAGATAATTTTTTCTTCTCATCATTATCATTTAATAACTACAAGAAACGGACGACTTCACTTCACCCAATATCTGAAACTTTTCTTCATCATCTGGTTTTTCATTTCTGTCTGTATTGCAAATGAATTTGCTAGCTCTACAATATTAGCTTGTGACCTTTAAAGAGTAGGTCATAATATTATCATATTTCACATGAATTAATGTAAGTATAACT
>DWLS01007911.1:0-10330 GCA_018246255.1 Pachliopta kotzebuea | reverse complement strand
CATTACCCGCTGATGCGAGGAGAGGAAAATAAAAATATGGGTGCAACTACCGCCATATTTAACTATACCGAACAATATCCTAGCATCTCGTTATAAAATATAAGTAAAACAAGCCCAGAGCTTTTAATATTAAAATGCTGGGAACTTTTAAAACTATATAAATAAATTAAAATAATTGAAGACAAACATATTTTTCTGTAACACCTAACTATTCGAATCATTTATCTATTAAATTATAGACAAAAATTATTATTTAGGTATTTTATTAATAAAACGTTTATTTACTGTTTCGCGATGAAAAAATGGATTAGTAATTTAGTGTTTAAATGACACTTTGTACTTTTTTCAATACATAGGAATTGACTTTAACTTGGACACCCAATGATTTTGATCAAGAGTGTAAAGTAATTTGAAACCAGATGAAATAAAAGGATAATTGTTGCTTTACAAAATAAATAAAGGTTTTTCATTGAATTGTTAGGTAAATTCTCTATATTATAGCAATTGTATTTATAAACTTTTCCATAAAAGATTTTAAACCAGACCATGAATACATCTAGTGTTTGATAGACATTGCATGGATGTAAGTGGTTCAATAATAGTCTTCTACACCACTAATTACCGTTGCAATAGTTTTCGTTATAGGCAGATGTATTCCTCGAATAATAAATAATTATTTAATGACAACATTTTTCATAACCGCGATGCAATTTCCTTATAAATTAACTGACGTCAAAGTTCTTATTCAGTACTAAGTAAACACGTTATGTTTCGTTACGATATTGTTGTTTTCCATGACGTAACATAAAAACTGCTCGTTAAAGTCACTAGACTTGAAATTTAGCCAAGAAATCTGCTGCAATTTTTTTTTAGTCGGTATGCTATTGCTTTAAGTATTTTTAAAACCTATTTATTAGTATAGCTGTTGTATTATTATAATGTTAAAGATATGTAATAGGTTAAAAGGTGTTTGAGTAATAATTACGTGGACGTAATTCGTAAGAGTATTATAATAACTTAAACATGTAAATATAATTGTTAGAAAAAGTAAAGTAGGTAGGTAATACTTAATGCGAGGGAGGTTATGGAAAAATTTTAGTTAACCTTATCCTTATATGTACATCGCTATAACCTGCGACTAAGCATACATTATTATCGATAAGATAAAGTATTTTAAGCTGAATATAACTAAGGAAAATCTATTTATAACGACACAGTTACAAATAATTACACGCTTGCATGTTTCGGTGATTCAACAGTTTTTGATAATGTTTATTATTATGTTATAAAGCATTTACTGGTTAAAATCGATGAGGCGTATAAAACAATGTGTATAATGTAATAAAGTTTTAAATTTAACACGGAGATGACGTTTAATACAAAAAAAAATTAAAGAAGTTGAGAAACTCGTTGTAATTAGTAAAAAATTACGGTAATTAATAATTAATGTACAAAACGCAAAAATAATTATCTACTTGTATAGTATTCAAATTTAAATTAATCGGCTGTAAAAAGGGTTTATAATCTTTAAATAGTTTATTCTAATTTTTGAATAAATAACTTTCTGTCGAGTTGTTCGAAAGCATAGAATTTGTAAAACAATTGGTCTCGCTGTTGCCTATTGATTGTTAAATTAATAATAACTAACTTTTTGTTAGCCAGTTAAAAGTGAATCGCGACACATTTGTGCAGGCGTGCGGCGCGTTTGTTTGCGTTTATTTCTGCGTGCGGCCGGCGCGTCGCGTCTGCATTTAGCGGGAACATGATACGCGCGCGTGCACCGCACTCGCACCGCGCAACCACCGCACCCGCACCCGCTGCGACAGCCGACGCGACAGTCGACGCGACGGTGCATCGCGCCAACATTACCGTCAACGGCGCCGTAATTCTGCTATTATTCCAATCACTAATTCGCAGTAACGTGGCCAATATTACAAACTTCTTTTTAAAAAGGAAATCAGTAAAAGATACTTAAAACATATCTTATGTATGTTTAAAGCTAGACTAATTTTATGAAATGTAAATATAAAAACATGACGGTGTTTTTAATTAATAACATTTTCAAAACTGGAAGAATTTATATTAAAAACGTGTACTAATTGTTTTCTGAGTATTCGCTAGGATTTAATAAAATACTTTAAAAGTTTTATTAGGTCTAAATCTATTTACATTATTCATATTTAGTTACACTTCCTTTGCATGTCAAATGGAATAAAAAACACTACAATAAATGTTACGGCTCCGTACTATATTAAGAAACTTTCGTGTTGCGGAGATATACAAGGCCGTTGCTTATTTATCAGTTTCACAATTTGTTTTCTGAGAAGCGACACAGGTCAAGAACAGTAATCCATTGTTTCGTTTTCTTTCCTATTCATTCATGCAACTGTTGAAAAAAAAAACTAAAGCTGGTCATTTCAAACCTGCCGCAGATGTTTACAAAGACTGTTAACAAGGACTTCATAATTGAATGAAAGTAAAGAAAAGAAACAAGACACTTTATCCCCTAATGTTTAGGCTATTTTAAAAATCAAAAAGTAAACTATTTAAATAAAATACTTTGTTTTAATATTGCAATGTGAAGTCTGCCAATTATGCTATTTCTCGGATAATTTCGAAGAATGCTTTTAGTAAAAGAATACTTATTGTAATTTGTTTACCCCGTTGTCGATTACAGAAGAATTTATGGTTTTTTATATTTAAAAAAAAGTGAACAGTTTTTATATTACATGCATTGGCATGCGTTATAAAGCCGAGTCGGGCTTTTCGATTTTTATATTGATACAGCCTTTGCATTATATGTGGTGTTAAATTAATGTCGGCGAGATACGATTTTAACATTTCATTGTAAGGCCGCGTTTGTCGCATTTATTAGCGATGGACACAGTTCGCAGATAGGAAAACGGATCAGCAGGGCGCGGCGTCTGCTGGCTTTATTTATATTTTCATTGAGCGGCTCACCCCGTCGCACCGCGCCTCTGCAACACGACACGTCCAGGAAAACAATTTCATTTGAAAGTTTAAAATCTTTTAAAATGTACATCATTTAAAATACATATTTATCTAAAATTAGCTAATTTTATAATTCCACGTAACAATTAATGATTGTATTAATCATTATTACGTCACTTCACCGTTCAGTTATTACATTATTAAGATAAACCTTCGTTTTTATTATATGAAATATTGGTATTTCAGTATATGTATAAATGCCTTTTTTGTAATCGACAAATTGAACAATTAATGAAACAACTGTCATAATATTCCCTGCGTAGTAAGAATTAACATTTTTTTAATAATTATTTCATCTGAAATAATAATTATTATAATAGGTTTTCAAAAAAGACTTTTTTAATCAAAACATGTAACTTTTTTTAATCTAGAGTATCAAAAATACTTTAGTCATGTTAAAAAGGAACTTGTTAAAATCGTGAGTAATGTGTTTTGTTCATTGTATATAGCGACGATTCAGTGTATGAAGCGATGCGGTCAGCTCCCTGCGGCTGCACAGAGTCCAAAGTCCATCCGTCGACTCTGTTCGCGCTCACCTACCAACCTCCTAATGTCACCATCGAAACAATGGGGCCTTAGCGCATCATTGCCTACGTGTCCATCGCGCAATCAATAAACCCTCTGTTACTAACAATGCTCTCTAATTAATGCAATTCAACTTATGACAGACGCATTGATCGCGAACACACAAAGGTTGTTTATAAAAATATCCAGTCGATGAACGCCGTTTACGTCTCTTCGTCTTACTTTCCATACAATATTTGTACATACATAAAATTTCTATTAAAGTATGTGATAAATTTTCATAAACTCTTAATATAGTAATGAAACTAGACATAAATTTTTTTTTAATAATTATTTAAAGCTTTATTTTACTTAATTGGGTAAATGACGTTACATTTATACACAGCAAGTTGACAAATAAAAATATTTGTACGCTGTACGAAGAAACATAAGTGTAATGACCTAATTGTTTACGTCGTGTATTGATAAAGAATATTTGTTTACGTTTAATTTCCGTTACTCATTGTCCAATTCGATCGTGTTCGTCGTCGTTGTACAGCATTACGAAATAAGTCCAATGTTTTACGTCTTAAATATGATATTCGATTAATAGTTAATTTTGCAACTAAGTTAAATAACTCCACATGTTTTGGTGACATACAGGTTCTTTAAATTAGCTTTCTACAGGTATATTAAATGACCAGAAGTTGCAATAATAATATACAGTTACTGAAATTAGCAATCTTTCAATGTTGTAAATACTAACTGGTTTACAACAAATGTATTACATAAAATAAATAAAAGTCGTACTAAATTAAAATTATAATGTTTGTATGTAAGATACATTATTTACAAATAATATAGCCAAAACTAATCCTCTCTGCGTGAGTATAACATGATAAATAGGAACAATAAAATCAACTTTTTAACCTATTTTTAGCTAAAGTTTGATAATGGTGATATAAAATAGTAAAGACAAATACAAAATGAGCAAATTTATACCTTTTTTTAGGGAAGAAATATCGACAATGGCAAATTATTACCCGGAGTCTCGTGCCCTGTGTAAATAAGTATAAACACCTTTCGTAGTTAATTAAACGTCTCTCGATTTTTCACGTGCTCGACGTAAATATCAACCATAGTGTTTGTTTTTTTTCTAGTTCGTGCTAATAATGGAAATTTTTATTATTTTTTCATGTTTTTTCATTATAATCGCAGCCATTGATATTGAATGCTTTTAGGGTTTCCTTTTATTAAAGAAAAATATCTTTCCGAAACGCAATAGATGTGTAAAAAAAGAAATGACCCTCCTGAAGTTGCAAGATAATTGTCACCCGTCTCACGTAGTGGGGGGGGGGGTTGGGGTAAGGGCAAGCGCGGCGGGCTAGTAGAAGTTACAGGGAAAGCAGCTGATCTTTTATGAGTATTTGCGTTTAGCATCCTTCTACAATGCACTAGTGTACAGCTGCACCGAGATACATTATACATATCCATCCCTCCTCTCGGTACTATGTTCCAGCTGTACCGTATTCCACTAGGGGAAAGTCTGTGTAACTATATTATGTGTATACATATAAATGACATTAGCTAATATTACTATTGTTTAACTTGAACTGCTGCCGAGTAAAATGTACAATCTCAATTAAATGTTTGCGTGTTATCTATTTATTATCAATATTAACGTCAAACTAAATATCTTCTATCAGTCCTATGAATAATTTTTGTTATAACTACGTGTAGTTTTAAGAGTCAGCTGCTTTGAAACAAATTAAACGCAAGGACAAAACATTACGGGAACTCATCAACCAACGCTAAAGATGTCCTTAATGGAAAATAAGGCGGGAAGTATTTTAGGTTAAGATGTAACCATGGCGGCTGTACTTCCTACATAAATTATACACGTTTGCGGATAATACTTATTAAAAAATGTGTTTTTAATAATGTTAGAAAAACCTAAGGAACCCCTATATGCAAAGCAGCACGTGTAAGATTGACACGCGCGGCAATTTAAGTGCAACGTACTGTAAGGCCAGGCCGGCTGCGCGGATACAATACTACCAATACAATAACCTGCTCAAGTTCTACGAAGTGTTATGCAATCGGTAAAGATTTGCTTTTACCGTAGCATTCGTGCTCCAGCGATAACTAACCCAATGACTTTTTTTATGCATTAACGAGTCGCTTTTTACTGTTATCAATTACACGTGCTCCAAGTTTACTATGCAACAGTTGTACACATGCGCGATTGTAGCAAACGTAGGCCAATTATTATTTTTACCTCGTAAAAGTGCGACATCGACTGCGTCTGAAAGCAATACGTCAACATTAAATTTTTTATGCAGTGTAATCGAGAAAATGATTTCTGCATTTCTATGAGGTAATAACATAGATGCAGATTTATTATAATATGTATTGAATTATTTTCAAAAGTCACATTTTTATTTTTTGTTTACTGATGGTTCTGTTGTTAGAGTCCGTCTAATTAAGTTTCTCCGCCGCTTCTGTCGGCAAGCAGTAGTGTGCTAACAGTATTAGGTCCCTGTTTAATAGGCATAGTAACCTTGTGAAATTACTGTCACTTACCATCATGTTAACGTTTCACTCGTCTTGTCGCCTCATAATGTATATATTTTTTAAGACATTCAAGAAATAATGTAAAACAATACGATTTGTATAAAGTCCATACTTAACGCCTAGTTGTTTACAGTATTATTTAGTTATAGTTCTGCTCTTTTCATTGCTTTGTCGAATAAAGAAATAAGAGAGAAATCATTTTGGGCGTCAACAAAAATTATTCATCAGTCGTGCTTAAAGTTCTGTAAACAACTTTACAGGAGCAACTGCTATCGGGGAGCTATAATGCATTTATGTTCGTAAAGGCAATTTGCGATATTCTTTCAATCTGGTGGCAACATTTAAAAGACGCGATTTATTCTTTTTATTCTTTTAAGTGTGTCTCTCCATTACTGGGGGTTGGCTGTCGATCTATTTTTTAATGATGTTTAATAATACTAGTCATATACCTAGGATACTGGACTAGTTGACCCGGAGTTCGTGACGTAAATGTTACACTGATACGAATTTAACCTTTTTCTATGTTTATATTATCCACATATTTACTGTAAACAATTGTTGCTCTCGTTTATTTATTAGTTTGCTATTTAATTTTTTTTATCTCTCCTCAACCAAGTAGGACGGACGGGTTGTCTGGAAGAAATTGCTTTTAGTGATAATGACGACTTTGCGCATATTTTAGTTACAATTTAGTTATAAGCTTAGTTAAGTTAATTCACTACCATAATATGAGCAATAAGTTTAACTATTTCTTTTCTTGTAAAGGTACCAATTTTAATAGTAATTTTAAAACCTAATTTGTTAATATACAATTGGCCGTAATACATATTCATTGAATGTTAGACAGAGTCCCCAGGGTATTTTCTCACAGCACTTGATAAAAACCCGTTTCTTGGTATGTTCTTAGTGTGTTGATGTGAATATCGAGTGAAAGTAATAAAGTACGTATATGTATACGCTTACATTGTATGGGACGGAGAGACGTTTGCATGGTAGGTATTTAAATGCGGAGATACCGCTTGATGTTTCGAGGCGGTTCAACCCAAGGTGAGCAGACAGCGAGGCGGCGAGACAAGCGACAACTTCAATACCCGGTTTACTGGTTTTTTTTTCTAAATAAATCACTTCTTTTATATTCGAAGCGGTGTTGAATTACTGTCTAGCCTGTACAATCTTTTTCATATTTCGCTTTTAATAAAACTAAATCATTCAGCTATACCCAAAATTTGAATAAAGAAAATATATAGAGATTTCCAACTGGTTTTTTTTTAATAATAGGAGACAATTATAAATTTATGTTTTTATTCTTTTGATCTATCAATTTAAAGCGTTAATAAATTTTTAACATTCTTGTTAACGTACCTATTTTTGGTATATCTAATCGAGCATCAAAGTAAATTAAAGTGGTATGGTACTGTTAATAAGATTTCTGTATAAAATAACGTGGCTGTAGATACTACTATCTGGCATATGTTTTTGCTAATATGGAAATTATTTATTTGTATATCAAAGAAATTCGTTAGTAAGCAGGTGTTGTACTTAATGTCGCGATAGTATCAAGTGTGGTTTACCCGACATAGGGTGTCCATATGTGCACTTAAAGGTATGGTGTTAATGAAATAAATATATATATATATATATAAAGAGTATTGAATGATTATTAAAATGAATATTACAAGGATTTCCATAAAACAAAAGTATAAACCTCTTGCTATTAAAGTTGCATATACTTTATATTATATCTCGTTACTTTAAAACTCTTGTAAAACTAAAGTATACATTTTGCAGCCTTATTTGATTTTGGTGCAGAAAACTGTTATACTGGTATTATTCTTTAACTTATCTATCTCTGGACTGTGTTTTCGGTGTTTGCTGTCGGGAGGAATTTGTCGTCGAAGACTGATAGATAGGCACAACATTTTTGAAGCCAGTAATAACTACCAAAAATTATTGTATTCTAATTTTAAAGGCATTGTAGATAGAGAAATAAAGAGGAATAGGGGAACTGGAAGTAATGAGAGTTAATATTTCATACGTCTACGCGACGCCCACATTGTTGTGAAGTATAATTATTATAACTTTTTTTTTGTTGTCGGGGGGAAAATGCTTTCTAGATGCATTCGACCTACCGTCACGAGGAGGCGGCATGGATATGTGGGACTCCCACCCACTAAAAACCCTCCGGTGTCCTTCTCTGTCCTCTAATCATGAAGCCGCGGGAACGCCGAAGAACACCACCGCGACATAATTATTATAACCTGCACTCTATTTCTATGGGCAAGCGTATCACTTACAATCAGACGAACGTCCTTATTGGATAAAATAAATATCTTCCATAAATTAGTCGTGTGGTAAACCTAATCAGGGCCAGACAAGGGCGAATTTAAATATTAGCTGGTGTGGCCCGGACGCGCTCCAGCCGGGCATGGGGTGAACACCCGAAATTACGCCGTCGTCTCAAACAAGGTTAATAACACGAATAACGAACGATCGTCTCGCCTCACTTTCAAGTGTAATTTGATCAACGAACATTTAGGTTTAATATTAACAAAGAGCTTTATAAATTCATATGCCTTGTTTAGTCCAATAGATATTACCCTGAATAGCATCTAAGTATAAATATACAATTATGCAAAATTAAATTACGGACATCGACAATATCAAGTACTTATAAAACTTTTAAAGTTACAGTATTTCTTTCTTCAATATTTTTTTTAAAATTCATAAGTTTATGCTTTATTCTTTGGACTGTTTTCGTAATTATCATTTGCTTGTAATATATTTATTTGCTTAATAACTGGTACTATAAAAGGCGTTATGAAACCTATGCATTTTATTTAATGCTTCTATTACTAAAGAAAATTTACTATAAAATTAATTGAATGAATTTAATAGTGTGATTGTAAAATAAAACACCTATGTATTTTAACGTTTTAAATAGTCTCCCTTTTCATTTCGAAAGCTATAAATCATGAAAACAGACAATTATTTGTCGGTATTTTCTAATTACTTTTGTTACTTTTAACGGCTTTTTTTTTTGAGTGATGTCGATGCTTTCGGCCACTATTATGACCGCGAAAGCTTCATCGGACCCTGCGCTCGCGGATCCGGACTCCGCGAGCTGAAAAGTATATACTTATATAAATTATATAATGTAAGGGAGAGGAAAGAGACGAGGGAAGAGGATTTGGGGAAGGAGGAAGAGGTGGGAAGAAAAAGGGGGAGATGGTAAAATAGATACTTATATATACAAACTGTAATTTAACCTAATTCCGTACTTGTAACGGCATCCTCCTGTGTAATCTTCTTCATAAGTTAATAATTATTCATTATCTTATATTTTATATCTTATTAATTATTATCAATTCGCTTACTTATCTTGTTGTCCAATCTTATTTATATAACTAGTCTTTGCCTTAAATACCTTGGACATTTTATTAGAAAGTGTTTAGTATTTTTTATAGTGTTAGAATCTCAAACCTCTTCGGTTTTCGATTTTCACGTTAAACATCGTGTAAACACTTATTTTATTGTTCGATATTAATACATTTATTATAAAACTCTTTTGGTAAAAAAAAAACTATGGCGGAGGCTATAGCTTGCTTAGCGTCACTGTCCTGGAAATCACAAAGCGAACAGTTATTAGCAATATGCACGCGAGCAGTGTCTACATGTGTAGTTGGTTGTAAATGTAGCAATGTGGCGGCACCCAATACGTTTATGTTGTGGGAGGACGCGGGCGCCGGGGCCAGAGGCGCCACACTCCTAAATGGCCGCCAACAATAGACCATATTTTTAGCTTACGATTGAAGTAAAACCACTTAGTTTTTTTTCGACGAGATGAGCAACGCGTTTACCCAAAAGTAAGTGATACGCTTGCCCATAACTTGGCGCTGGTTAAGATGGTAAACGTAGCACTACTCCGCGCTCCTCGTCTTGAGTCTCATTACCCCATCACAACCTTACAACGCCCTTCAATTAAGAACACAGTAACATATGCACGCGTCTTTTTGATGACAGTAATATGAGCTGCTACCTACCTAGATGGTTTCTGGTATCAGGGGTCTACCTCCAGTACATAACATACATAAATGATCTGCTCATACCCGGAACCTTTGGGTACGCTGACGACAGCACAGTTGTAGAGAGATACAAGCTGAATAAACGAGCCGGTGGTAATGAGGTGCGGCTCGCGAGGGAAGCCATGGTGGAACGGTTGAATCTTACTTTACAGGCGATC